>PVKA01048276.1:0-13876 GCA_004027165.1 Ctenomys sociabilis
CTGGCCAATTCCCTGCTCCAGTCTACACTCACCCTCCAGCTGCCCCTCTGTGGACACCACACCCTGGACCACTTCTTCTGTGAGGTGCCTGTGCTCCTCAAGGTGGCCTGTGGGCACACCACTGCCAATGACCTGTCCCTGGCTGTTGGAGCCATCTCCTTTGGTATGGTGCCTGCCCTGCTGGTGCTCGTCTCCTACACCTTCATTGCCAGGGCTGTGCTGAAGCTGCCTTCAGCTGAGGGGAGGCACAAGGCCATCAGCACCTGCAGCTCCCACCTACTGGTGGTCACCCTGTTCTTTGGGCCAGGGATGTACTTATACCTCCAGCCTTCAGCCGAAAGTTCCCAGGCGAGGTTCATGTCCTTTTTATACTGTGTTGTCACCCCTGTGCTCAACCCCCTCATCTATACCCTGAGAAACAAGGATATGAGGACAGCGTGGAAGAGGATCCTGAAGCCCCAGGGCTGCATGAAGTGTTGGAAAACCAGATCTCTGCCTGCCATCTAAGCAATTGCATCCTCCTATTCCCTCTCCAGATTTTCCATGAATCCATTTGCCTTCCTGGTAGTCCTTTTCCTTTGGTCGTGTTATCTTACCCCACACACATAGGCAGATTCCATATATGATATATACATTCTAGGTGTAGGATCTGGTCCTTTGCACATAGGAATAATTTGACTCTTTCATTTGCTCTGTGTATCCCTTTTATTATCTTTGCTTGTGTGATTTCTCAGGCTAACATTTCCCTTACAATAACTGAATAAGAACTATGATAATTCAATATACACAATGTGTAAAAGTGTACCTCGATTTAGTATATTTTCTTATATGTTTGCACATATTTTTCCTATTAATCATACATATGACAATTAACTTTATAACCTATAAGAAACAAGCAAATCATAGTTGGAGGGTTTTTTGTTTGTTTTTTATTTGCTTGTTTGTTTGTATTGTGTTTGGTTGGTTTTGTATTGGAGTTGAATTCAGGACCTTGTGTTTGCTAGGCAAACATGTTCATGTTCATGTCACTGAGCCATCTCCCCAGCCTAGCATAAGTAAGCCAAATGTTAGAAAATAAAAGAGGGCTGAGGAAGGGGAAGAAAGAATTGAGATGTGTACCTATAATAAATGTAATCATTATATAGTACAAACATGTACTAATAAAATTTTTTAAACAATATTGGATACACAAGGTGAGAATGGATATCTGTATCAGGTTCCCGAGATGAGAGAAAAAGTTTTGGTTGTCTCCCACTCAGCATGATGGTAGCTCTGGCTCTGACACCATGACTGTGTCTCCTATAATGGGCTGTAATCTTCATTTTGTAATTGGGTGCTCTGGAATTCCATGTGCATAAACATGTGATTGTCATGCCTCCCTGACGGGATGTCCCATTATCAACACACACTGAACCTTCACTGTCTCTGCTGACCAGTGTTGGCTCGAATTCCTTTTTGATAGATAAGAGTGTAGTGACTCATACTTGCATGAAGAATTCCTTTGGAATGTCCTTCAGTCTGTCCATGTGTTGGCCAGGGTGGTGAGTTTCCTGCAGGCATCAATAGTAAGGTCTTTCCACTCCAATAAGCTCTTCTGCACCTTTTAATTGCAAAATTTAGACCATGTGCACTCAGACTATTCTTGAAAGATATGAAGTATTCCTTTGGATCATTTGAACAACTTATGTTCATTTCTTTCTCCATATGTCATCCTAGGAATTTGATAGTTTGCTAGAATGGTCTTATATTTTTTTTCTTTCTTCTCATCTGCATATCTTTGAGTGAGATTTATTCTTTCTGTGCTTTCACAATCATGTTTAAGTGATGACAAGATGACTCAGTGGACTAAGTGCCTGCTTAGGCAAGTGCAAGGACCAGGGTTCAACCCCCAGCACCACCTGCTATGCCAGCCACACCCCCAAGCACACTGAACTGACCACTGAGTGTGGGTGTGTTGGAGCACACATGTAATCCCAGCACTGGGGAACTTGAAAAGAGGAGGATCACTACAAGCCCAAGTGAAACCTGCATAGCAAAACTCTGGACCAAATATAGTTTTTAAAAATGAATCAAGTTTAATTTTTCTCTTATATGTATGTTTCTTTTCACTATCTTCTATTACATTCATTTAGTACACATAAATCCCTTTAGGTTATGCTTATCATAGATGATCTCAATTTCCATTTTGATTCTGTAGGATAACTTTGCTGGGCATCGTAATCTAGGGTGGTAGTCACTTTATTTTTGAAATGCAAAAATCTTTCTGGGCTTTGTGTTCCCGCATTCCTGGTCTTTGGAGTCCTGCTGAGAAAACCTCTCTTGTTCTGATGGGTTTGTCTATATAGGAGTTGGAACTTCTGTCTTGGAGCTTTCAATTTTCTTCTTTTTTCTCTGATTTCTCATTTTAAGTATATTACATTGTGGGTTTTATTTGAACTTATAGATATCTAGTGTATCAAAATATCTATTTCTTCTCATAGACTTGGGGAAATTTTATACTGCTATCCTACAATAAATGACAAATTAAATGAGAAGGGAAAAGCCAAGAATCACTTGTGGCTGAAGAGTTTGCAGTGGTAGTATTTCTTCAAAGACACATATCCACACCCTCCTGGAGGCCCAGTCTGCAGGCCTGGATCACCATAGAGACTGGGTCAGAACAAGCCCATCTCACCCAAGGAGCTCTGGCATCACACGAGCCACCCCAGGTGGGGAGCATAATTTGGCAGCACTTCTTGAGCCCTACAGACTACAGATTGTGGCACCACAGCAAATGGAAACACTTAACCACAGAATATAAGCAGGATGCACTATCATCAGGGGAGGCAGTCAGATCTCCAAAGTCTATGCAGGGAAAGCACAGAAACTGAGCAACTTGCCACTCTTGATCTTAGTGCCCTCAGGTGTGGCTTTTTCCCAACACTTGCCCTTTGTCACAGAGGGACCATACCAAGGCAGATAATCTGTAAGCCTTGTGACCATCCAGTAGCCTCCAAGACAAAGAGAAATTAATGTGTATGGTGAATGCCACCTGTGATGTGATCTTTGCTATAGCAGCTCACCATAGTAAGAAAATAAACTCATATGGACTGCAGTTTCCACTGCCCCATGATTTGAATGGGCAGCCTGGTCCTCTACAGAGTGGGGACATCTGCAGGCTCCCAGGGCACAGATACCACCACCCACAGGACAGGTGCTGCTACACTAGGACCAACGGGGTCTTGGGAGACAGTACATGGGGTCTTCAAGGAGCCACAGAGAACTGAGAAGCTCATGAGGGAGCCACTGTAGCCACGAGAAACAGGGCAAGCAGGCAGCTCCTGTGTGGCAGGCCTCCCAAGGCTCAGGGATCTTTCTAGGGCAATCTGCACTGTGAGCAAACAGTTTGACACAAGATTGTGCTTATGTGTTTATAAGGAATTATCTCATTCAGATTTGAAAAGTACTTACAGAAGTACATGCTGCTGTGCTTAGGGTTAGACTCTGCCAGATGCCCCAGCCCATGGCACTATGAAGAGTAATGGGATGTTTAATACTTTAGACTAGTTAGACACCTTCTGGGTACGTGTTCATGGTCCACTACAAGACACTGGTGTGGGTCTCCTCCTCTTGCTCTCTCTTTCCTACTTTTTTTGCACTCTGACCATCGCAAGCTAAGTTTATTTGCCTCACCCACACAGCCTTCATTGCATTCTGTGCAGTCACAGGCCCAGAGAAAGATGGTCTGCCTTTCATGGACTGAATCCTCTACCCTGAGTTAAATTTACCCTTCTTCTTTTAAAATCATCATATCAGAGTGCTGGAGCTGCTGCCACCAAGTCCGAATCTAAGAGGCACACACCCAGATGCCCGCCCCAAGTGCATTCCCAATTCCTTTTATCTCTAAGTCTAAGATGGCCAGCCTCAAGTATCAACTGCTTGTGAATCTCCTTAAGGAGGAACAGGTGCCCCAGAATAAGAGCACAGTTTTGGGGATTGACACTGTTGGCATGGCCTGTGTCATCAGTACCTTAATGAAGGACTTGGCAGATGACTTTGCTCTTGTTGACGTCATGGAAGACAAATTGAAGGGAGAGATGATGGATCTCCAACATGGCAGCCTTTTCCTTAAGACACCTAAAGTTGTCTGTGGCAAAGACTATAACATAACCACAAACTCCAAGCTGGTTATCATCACTGCTTGAGCATGTCAGCAAGAAGGAGAGAGCCGCCTTAATTTGGTGCAGCATAATGTAAATATCTTCAAGTTCATCATTCCTAATGTTATAAAGTACAGGCCCAACTGCAAGCTGCTTGTTGCTTCCAACCCAGTGGATATCTTGACCTATGTGGCTTGGAAGATAAGCCACTTTCCCAAGAACTGTGATATTGGCAGTGGTTGCAACCTGGATTCAACCTAGTTCTGCTACCTGATAGGGGAAAGGCTGGGCTGCACTCACTGAGCTACCACACCTGGATCCTTGGGGAGCACAGAGACTCCAGCATCCCTGTATAGAGTGGTGTGAATGTTGCTAGTGTCTTCCTGAAGAATTCTTCCCCATGAGTTAGGAATTGGAGGGGATAAGGAGCACTGGAAGGAGGTTCACAAAAAGGTGGTCGACAGTGCTTATGATGTGATCAAACTAAAAGGCCACACATCCTGGGCCACTGGACTGTTGGTGGCAGATTTGGCAGAAAGTATAATGAAGAACTTTAGGAGGGTACATCCTTTCTACCATGATTAAGAGGCTCTAGGGAATCAAGGATGATGTCCTCCTTAGTGTCCCTTGTGCCCTAGGACAGAATGGGATCCCTGATGTTGTGAAGGTGACTCTGCCTCTGGAGGAAGAGTGCGGATGCCCTGTGGTTGATCCAGAAGGAGCTTCAGTTTTAAAGTCTTCCAATGTCACCACGTCATTGTCTAGGTTACAGGAGGGTTTAGTTGGAGTTTTATCAGTTGTCCTTTTCATCTGACATGTGATTGAAACATCACTGTTAAGACGGTCTGGGGAAAACATCAGTTTCTGAAAGTTAGAAGTAGAAATGGTTCACAAAACCCCACAGCTCTGTCCTGATGCCAGGTGTTGCTGCACTTGTGGTCCTGGTTAGTATGAAGTAGCCCAGCATCTCTAAGACACCTCACTGTGAGGGTTCAGGTACTCTTCAAGCAGATGTGTGTTACTTATTACACAGCTTCACCATCAAGCCTTGTCTGACCTTTCCCCTGTTTGTCACAGCCTGGGATCCAAGGTATAAAATCCAGTATTGCATGTCTTGTGCATAACTGCTTTAAAGGATTTTTATCTTGTGTAAAAAGCAAAGATTTACCTGTGAACAGTACAACCTAGTGTCACACCAACTATAATACCAAATAAATCTTGAACAGTGGCTACTGCTAAAAAAAATCATATCAGGTATTTCGTTTCAGTACAAGAAAGCTGCCAAATACATAGGACATTTAAAACTCACCTTTCACACAGTCCAAAGATTGTACTCAAAATAGTCAGCAAAGAAAACTCCCTAGAAATCCCAAAAACAAATAAAGACCAACTTTTGCTTATTTCTTTCACCATTAACCTCATCCAGTAGTCTTCAATCTCACCCACAAAGTTGAACATCACACAAGAGCTGCTTAATGAATTGCTCTAGAATTTTTCTGTGTGAAATATGGTGGCCCAGGAATATTTTGGATGAGAAAAAAAATGGAGAAAATATTCTCACAGAATTAAAAAATCTAACAGTAACATATATATGATAGGATAGGATAGATATACAGCTACTTTCTCTTAGTTTATTCAGATGAAATGCTTGTACTACTATTGTTTAGACAAAGATGTCTACATCTTGTCCTCTGAATAACTACTATGAAAACAACAACATGCATGTATTAATTATTGTAACTATCCTACTAACCTGTTTTCAGTCTATTTCATTACTATTTTATCTTTTTTTCTCATTAAAATGAATAAAATAAAATAAAAGTAAATAATAAAAAAAAAGTACTCAGGATGTGACTTGGTGTAGGCAGAGAGTTTATGAACAAAGAACCAAACTGTACAGGCAATACTTCAAAGAATGAACAACTGGGATCTCATCTTATATTTATATTTCAATGTTTATGTTTTTGGTTGATTACAGCACTTGAAATCAAATCAGAGAATACTTTGAAGTATTTGCCCTGCACTCTGGGTTTTTTTTCATGAACTCTCTGCTTACCCCTATGTCTTCAAGATTTCTGCCTACCTTCTCCTCCAGTACATTTAGTGTTTCTGTTTTAATATTTAGATCTTTATCTATTTTTGCTTTAGTTTAGTGCATGGTGATTGACATGGGTATAGTTTTAGTCTTCAACATGTGGAAAGCAGTTTTTCCAGCACCATTTATTAAAGAGGCTAGCTCTCTTCCAGAGAACACATTTGACCCCTTTGTCAAAGATAAGGTGGCTGAGTGTGTTTGGAGTTGTGTCTCTTTCTTCTCTTAGTTCATTGAAAAGAAAAGTTTGTGCTAGTATAGTTTGTGCAATATCTCATGCCTTTATCTTGTATCCTGATTAACTACTCTGAACATAACAATATGCAGTGTAGTCATTATTGCTACTCTCCTATTATCTTGTTCTGAAATTCTGGGGTTTTCTTCTTTTTAAAATAAATATGAAGTAAAAAGAAATAAAAATCTTAAAAAGAGATAGTGTATCATTGAGATGAATTTCCAGTCCTTCTAAATTTTTGCTTTGAATTGAAATTCTCCTGCCTAAATCTCCTGAGTGGCTGGGGTCGCAGGGACATGTCATCATACATGACACATCTTTGCATTTTTAACACTTCTGGTTACAAGCTTATGTGATAACATTACTTTTAGGAGATCATTAAATTTTTAAGGATACAGAGAAGTTGTGATGCTACGAACAAAAATACTGATGACAAGGAAGACAATTGGCAAGGGCTGGCCTGATAGCTCAGCAGAGTAAAGCACCTGCTTAGGCAGTGCACAGTGGCTGGGGTTCAATCCCCAGCCTGCTGTGCCAGCCCCACCCATGGGGAGTGCTGAGATAGAGATGGAGACTGGGTGTGGTAGCACGTGCCTATAACCCCAGCAATTCAGAGACTGAAAATAGGAGAATCACTCTGAGTCTGGTCTACATGGTAGAACCCTATAGAACTTGTAGACCCTGTCCTAAATGAAGAAAGAAAGATAAAGAGAATTGGCAAGTCAAATATAGAACTAACTGGATAATCCCCTGTTGCAAGGGTTCTGATGTCAGTGGGAACAAAGCCTTCCATCAACCACTTGCCCTCATTTCTCATTCCACATTTCTGCACTCTCTTCCAGTCAACCTTCTGGTGTCTCTAGTCTTGTTCCTCTCTTTTCTCCACATTGCTGTCACTGCTAAAACTCCTTGGGGACCCAGAGTGCCCTCCATGTAAAGCTGAACTCTCAGCATCTATACACCAGGCCACCTGGGCCTCAACAAGATGGTGCAGAACTGTAGCCCCGGAGACAGACTGGCCATGAACAGGGTGGGCATGGAATAAGCAGGGAGGATGCTGTAGACTATCCTTGGGAGCCATCCAAAGATGCCAGTTCACATGGTGTCGGAAATTCACTGTGCTCACATAGTCTTCAAGACCAAGCCAGGTCAGTTTGGCTGTTCCTGAAATTGGAGATGTCAGTAACATTGCAATATGGGAAAAAATTAAGGATTTTGTAACCCAAAAAAAATACATTTTGAGAAAAACAGCACTGCACAAGACAACACTTCACATAAAGTTGCCCGCAGACTACAAAGTAAACGTCAATGCACACAAGAGCCTCCCAGTATTCTGATGAGTGGTTTGTTTAGGTTTGTATTGTATTGTTTCACAAGTAATTAATCATGAAATTTCTCTACATTCACATCACTCTGAATACATAGAAATTCACCCACTATACAGAAGCTAAGCGTTAGGCCGGTTAATAATGCTAATGTGTGGAAAAGCATGAAAGTTTTAAGCAGAATTCCCCCTGTGGTTGGTCCATGAGGACAACAGGCTATGGCCACACACTGTCATTTTTATTTTTGTTTCTCAACTGACATTCAGAAAATACAGGCATGCACCCCAGGGTGTGATTGCAAAGACAGTGGAGAGAAGCACACCCTTTGGGATGCTCCCCTCTGCAGTCCCAGCCCAGCTCATTATGCAACTGGGGCCCAGGCCCCAGAGCACCCAGCCCAGGAGTCTCAGGAGGCCTCAGCTCCACAAATCACCTGCCCTGGCAGATTCAGGGAGCTGCACCTAGCTGCGGATGGAGACTGAGGCCTTGGAAGAAGCTGCGGCCCCACCCTGGCCCCTGCTGGCTGCTCACCCCTGCACCTGCACCTCCACAGTGTCAAGGTGAGTGCAGGCAGATGCGGGGGTCCATGAGCACTAGTGCTCAGCTGCTGTCCGCTGCAGTGAGTCCTACACAGGGGTGAGGGGGATCCTGGGCCCCAGCCAAGGAGGGGCTGTTATAGGCTACAGAAGGAAAATGTGGGAGCCCAGTGAGCAGGCCAGGAGGGAGCCTTCTTCTCCTGATGTGGATCTGCTCCCCACATAGCAGCAGTTTCCAGCAAAGGAAAAGACAGCAGCCAAAACAATCCCAAGTGGTGAGACAAGGTGCAACAAGGCCTCCCAAAGGAACAAGTCCTAAGGCAATTGTACAGATAAAATCAACAGGAAAACAAAGAAAGTCTCTAACACTCTGTATCCAACATGTAAGAAAGAAATATCTTGAGATTTAAAATCTTTCTTTTTCTATAGTATTTGGTACAGGGTCTCACTACACAGCTCAGAATGATATTGATCCTTCTGTTTTCAATCTCCCCAGGACTGGGATTACAAGCGTGCACTGCCACCCCCAGACTCGGTCACTGCTCAGTGGGCCTGGGGGTGGGGCCAGCATGGCACGAGGTGCCTGCCATCGAACCCTGGTCCCTGTACTTGCCTAAGCAGGCACTTAGTCTCCTGAACTAACTCACTGGCTCTGACTGCAAATATTTTATCCAAACTTCAAGTAGTAGGGAGAATTTGTCACAATAAGTTGGTGTGACAAAGATTTCTCACTTGCAGATGAGTGGAGGCAGTTACGAGTGTAAGTGAGCTTGGAGGAAGCAGCAAGGCTGGCCACGGGAGCACTGGGCTTGCTCCACGCCTCGCTTTCCATTAGCGCAACACAGAGACAGTGGCAGACTCCAAACAATGTATTTCCAGTCACGCACACACAGCGTGGTTACGTACATCTTTGTCGCCTATCAATAGAAAAGCTGCCCAACTGCTCATGTCTTTGGATGGCTGTGTAGCAGGGAAACAGGACTGGTCATTTTGTGTTGAGGTACACTTGGACAGAGGGGCTCCATGGTGGAATGGCCTTCTGGGTCCACTGCTTGTATCACTTTGCACGTGAGTCTGTGTCCTGTGTCGGCCACAGAGAAAGGATGGCTGACCAAACAATGCCCCCGAACTAAACATATTTCTTGAGTGTGATAAAAATTAACAACCACACCAAAGTACACACTCCTGCCTTATGTGTGTGCTCACATCTCCCTGAGGACATGGATGCAGGGCATGCGTGTCTCCCCTTACACAAAGAAGGGAAAGGTTTCTAAAAGTAGATCACTGGCCAGAGATTTTAAGTTATAAGAGCTGCTCTAGAGATTTCTTTGAGAAAAACCAGTGACCATCAGCAGCACATGTTGTTGGCATCAATTAGCTATAAAAACTTGCTTGTTTGTGTGATATATTCAACCTGCTCAGTAAACTCAATCTGTTAGTTCAGGAAGGAATGACAACCATGTTCAAGTCAGCAGATAAAGTGGTCCCATTCAAATATGAACTTGAATTGAGGAAGTGAGCAGTAAACAGATTTTTCTACATGTTTCAAATTTATCAGAAAAACATTTTAAAGAAACAAGCCCAAAACCTTCTTTCTTTTCACCCATCTTGTTTTTGAAAGAGCTCAGGCATTACTTCCTAAGCACCTCTTACTTCCTAAGAGACCTCAATCTGAGTGGGAAGGCATGGCTCCATGACCTATTTGAGAATGCACTATGTGATACAACTTTTTTTTTTTGGCCTGTCTCAGGCTATCTTAAGGGCAGACCTGATAAGGCATGGGGAGCCTGGGATTATATCTCTGTCTCCTGCAGATGACTGGGTTTCCCCCAGCAGGTGCTTAAACAACAGAGCTAGCCTGCAAGCCCCCAATACAACTTTATTCAGACTAGAAAATCAATTATTGAGATCACAAAGGATGGTGACTTTAACATTATGTTCAACAGAACATCAAATAATCCTGCATTTTGAATTAAAGTCAAAATAGATTAGTCTCACATTGCCACAGATAAAACATTGAAAAGCCCACTTTCATTCCTAACATCCAGTGTTTGGATAAGGGTTTTCTGCAAGGTCAAGTAAACTGAGACTGTGAAGTAGACAGCCCTCAAACAGCACATTTCTCACGTCATTGCCTCCTGTTACCCCAGATGGGACTGTCTAGTTGCAGATAAACAAGATCGGTGTCCCACATTGTTTGAATTATGGCACACTCTACAATTATTTCATTATAATGTAATGATAACAAAAATAAAGTACATAATAAATATAATGCAACCTGAATCATCCCAAACCCCCCTCACCACCACAGTTCATAGAAAGATTGGTTGTATCAAACTAGCCTCTGGTACCAAGATGTTCATAGACTATTTATATGTATTCGATAAGTCAGCACAATGTTGCAAATAATACAGTATTTTATTTCTCTGAGGTATTAACAGAAACTGAAACTGTAAGGAGTGGCAGGGAATGGTGAGTACAGGGCTGGGGAGGGAGCATGAGGCTCTGATCCTGATCTCAATCCTGTACAGTGGAAAGTGGTGTTGGGACCAGAAAGCAGTGTGAAGGCAGCCAACAGGCTCAGCGGTGTACTTGAAAGTGGTTCAAGTAGAGAAGGACGCAGCATCAATTCTACAAGGCGGAAGTGGGGTAGAGTAGGTGACTTCCCAGACTGGCCCCGCTTGGCAACCTCTGCCCAGCCCAGAAGTTCATAGCTGCAGTGGGTCACTGGGGCTCTCAGTCTCCATCATACCCCACTGAGACCCAGCATCCCTCACTGTCCTGTTCTGAGAGGAAACAGGAGGCAGTCCTCTTACAAATATTCCTGAGAGAGGGAAGCTTCAAAACACAGGGGTCATGTGGCCCTTTCTACCTGGTTAGAGAACATGATGAATGAAACGAATGGGGAGTGCAAGTGGGGGATAAGAGAAGGAGCACAGACAGATGAGGAGAAGATAGGGACCTGTCCACACATGAGCAGAGAGCGGGTTCAGTGAGCTCAGCTCCACAGAGAATTTCGCATTCTTTGCCTTTATTTCGACTTCCAAGTCAATGGGTAACACGGCATTGTGTATACATTCAAGAACAGTTTTGAACGGTGATGGGGATTTTATTACCCTAATAAAGTGAAAAGTTTGAGGTGCTGCCATGAAATTATTAAAATGGAAAAATCCTGTCAGTCCTCAAATTTTGTACATTTCTTTCTAGACATACATAAGGCAGATGCCATGGAAAGGGAGAACATGAGTTTCCCCAGCACCTTTGTCCTCCTGGGCTTCTCAGAGTTTCCCTGGCTGGGGATGCCCCTCTCTGCAGTGGTCCTGCTTGCCTACCTCTTCACCCTCATGGGGAACGGCTCCATCATCCTCCTCTCCCTGCTGGACCCCAGGCTCCAGACACCCATGTACTTCTTCCTGGACAACCTCTCCCTGCTGGACCTCATTGTGACCTGCACCATTGTGCCCCAGCTGCTGGCCAACCTGTGGGGCCCGGACAAGACAATCGCTTCCTGGGGCTGCATCACACAGGCCTCTCTCTTTCACTGGACAGGCTGCACTGAATGTATCCTCCTGACAGTGATGGCCATTGATCGCTATGTGGCCATCTGCCAGCCCCTCAGGTACACTCTGATCATGCGGCCCTGGGTGTGTGTGCAGATGGCAGCTGCCTCCTGGTCCAGTGGCCTGGCCAATTCCCTGCTCCAGTCTACACTCACCCTCCAGCTGCCCCTCTGTGGACACCACACCCTGGACCACTTCTTCTGTGAGGTGCCTGTGCTCATCAAGCTGGCCTGTAAGGACACCACTGCTAATGACCTGGCCCTGGCTATCGGAGCCATTCCATTTGCACTCTTGGCTCCCCTACTGGTGCTCATCTCCTACACCTTCATTGCCAGGGCTGTGCTGAAGCTGCCTTCAGCTGAGGGGAGGCACAAGGCCATCAGCACCTGTAGCTCCCACCTGCTCGTGGTCACCCTGTATTATGGTCCTGCCATCTATGTGTACCTGCAGCCTCCAGCCAAGAGCTCCCAGGCCAAGTTCATGTCCTTCTTCTATTGTGTTATCACCCCACTGCTCAACCCTCTCATCTACACCCTGAGAAACAAGGATGTAAAGACATCATGGAAGAGGATCCTGTAGTCCAAGGGTGGGCTGAAGTCTTAAATTGCCAGATGCGGATACAAAATCAACAGTGAAAGTCAATACCTTTTTTCTGTGCCAGTAATTAACTATGAAAGAAATCAGAAAAATGACTTCATTCCCAATAGCACAAAAAAAAACTAAAATAGCTAAGGATTAATGTAAACAAAAAGGTAAAAGAACTCTACCATCTTTTTTTATTGATTTAAAGAAAAAATAGTGGTAGCATCTGATACAAAACAGATACTCAATAAACATTAGTTCCTATTCAAAAAAGAACTCCACCATCAAAATTTCAGGACACAGAAGAAGGAAACTGAAGGAGGCACTAGGAGATGGAAAGACATCCCATTTTCACGGAATGGCAGAATTGTTATCATTCAATGACCTCATTACCAAGATTCAATGTAATGTCCAGCAAAATTTTATGGCATTCTTCACAGAACTATGGAAAACAATCTTAAAATTCACATGGAGACAGAAAAGACTGTAGAGAGCTGTGAATAGCCACGCCTTAAAGACACAACCACACCTTAAAGACACAGCCAGCGCTGGCTTCCGCCTTCCACCCCCACCTGGGGGTGAGTGCTCTCTATAACAACTTCTCATTTGGCTAAGGCTAAGACTAGGGTATTGCTTCTGTGTACCTGGACCTATCGGCTGTGCCCACGTGTCACTCCAGGGTTGGACGCCTTGTGGTATATAGCTTGGGGCGGGCTTGCCCGGGAGGAAGAGAGAGACAAAGGCAAGAGACAAAAAGAGAGACTAGGAGGAGTAAGAGAGGAAGAGAGGAGAAGGAGGAAGGAGAAAGCAAGAAAGCTAGCTAGCAGGAGAAGTAGTATTGTATAGGGGTCCTGAATAAACCGTGGAAAGAAGAGCTGGTTGTCGCGTCTTCCTTGCCGACGAGGTTGCGCGCGACAACTGGTGGCCCGTACGGGGAGCAGAGCCTGTGTTCCTGCGGAGTGGTCAACGACAGCCCAGAACTTTCCACGGTCAGAGGGTGCACCGGTAAGTCCTCGGGAAAATTCAGGGATCCGCGACGAAAGCGGGGAATAAGTCCTCGGGAAAATTCAGGGATCCGTGACAAAAGCGGGGAATAAGTCCTCGGGAAAATTCGGGGATCCACGACAAAAGCGGGGAATAAGTTGCTCTTCTCTGTAGTTAAAGAGAGAGCAAGGTAAGACTCGCTGACGAGCGGGTTTAAAGATAAAAATAAAAAAGATTTTATAATGGGGGCTTTTTATTCAGTCCCACTTTTTTGGGCTCTACAGGAGCTGTTAAGGCTAATTTGGAAGCCGATCCCAGACTACTTAGAGGACCGGCATTGCAGTGAGACAATGGAGAGTGGGCGGGTAGCACTAGAACAGCTACAGGAGGAAAGGTCCGAAAAGGCAGGCAATGAAAGGGGGT
>PVKA01048277.1:0-13875 GCA_004027165.1 Ctenomys sociabilis
GCAGAGCAGGGCTGTGCACACAGGACTGATTGGGATGGTTATGGAGTCTGCTAACTCTGTTGCCATCACCCATTTCCAGGGGCCTCACATGCCTGCCCACCTCCTCTAGCTGCCTGCAAGGCTCTGCCTTTGCCTTAACAACTGGGCTTGGAGAAGGTGGCCTGGTCTCCAGCAAGAGTGTCTTCTCCACTCTAGCTTCAGAGACCATCTGAGCAAGGCTCCTGACCCAGGTCTGCCCTCAGGCCTCCTATGGCTCATGGTAGGATTGCATTGACTGGAGGCTGAGAAAAGCACTAAGCAAAGTACTTGGGAGCAGCGTTCTACAGGTCTCAGAGATCTGTGGCTCTGTGGGAAAGTGCCACATACATACAATGAGATAACTTGGGGCTGAGACCCACGTGTGGCAACTTGTAAACATAGCTGGAAGCTAATTATGACACGGTTATAGGTTATAGGAAGTAAGATTTAATGGGAAGGTCAGAGGGAGACGTGATATTACTTAGTTTTAGCGCACTTCAAATGGTTTTTGTTTTTACTGTAATGGTGAAATTAGACTGAGGCACAGGCTGTAGGGGCTTTGCAGCCATAAATGGGGCAGTGTGTCTGTCTTACAAAAAGAAAGCAAACTGACAGTGAAATTAAGGAGGGTGTTACGTGAAGAGGAAACAGTTTTCCTCAAACTACATGATATACATAGGTTATCTTGAGATTTTGATCACACCGATGGGATATAATTAGAGGTAGAAGAGTAAAAAAATAAATAAAAGGTTTAAAGACATATAAAAAGATTATTATTCACAAATGTCACTATTATGTTATCAAATCGCAAATGATCACTGCCATCAAGGGGTGCATCTTACAAATTGTTCTGCAATCCAAATATACAACAGTTTGAAAAAGAAAATTGAGAGAAAAAAAAAAGCCAATGTAAACAGACAGAGTAAAACAAGTACAACAGGACAGGTTTTTATGGCTCAGATCCACAGTTTTCTTACTGCATCATCAGTGTCAGAAATCTGCTCCTTCCGCTGACTCCACTACTCTGGATTTAAAGAAATCCCCTTTCTTCCTGGTTTCATTTCACCTTCTGGATCCATCCAATGTTCTCTAGTATGAATTAGAACTTTCCCTTGAAAGTCCCGAATGCTGACATATCTCATTTTCCCAATCTGAAACATGTTACCATTTCTGCTGCTGCTACTCTGCTTAGATGATGACAGAGCTCTTGAAGTGTCACCAGTCTTCTGCTTCTTTACAGGTTTTTCGGAGCAACTTGATTTTTCCTCTTTAACTGTTTGCCAATTCACTGTCAGAATTGCTGTCTGAAGAGCTTGAAGAAACAAGTTCCGTTGATTTAGGCCGTGCTCTGCTGCTGCAGTTGACAGGCCCCTGCTTGCTCAATACTGTCCAGTGGACATTTCTGAAAATACTAGGATTAAAAGTTCCATTCCACTCAGGTAATCCCCTTCTCCGTAAATTCCCAGAATAACTCACAGCATGGTATCAGAGCAATATGTGTGCACCCACATTTACAGCAGCACAATTTGTCATAGGTAAATCTTGAAACAACCCAAATGCCCATCTCCCAAGGAATGGATAAAAAAAAGTTGTTATCTTTTTATACAATGAAACTTTTATAAGTAAATGGATGCCACTTGAGATCACACTCATAAGCAATAAAGCAGATTCACGTGTGTAAACATCACATCGTCTCCCTAGTGTGAAAAACTGAAAGAGTGAGTAAGTTCTAAAATATACAATAGATATTGTGAAATGGGAAAACACTGTTTAAGAAGAAAAAGGAAATAGAATAGGCGAAAGGGAAAAATGACTAGGAAAAAGGGGGGAAATGCAAGTCCTTTTTCCTGTTAGTGGCTGTGTCCATTCAAAGAGAAGGTTTGGACTAATATTGATGGGACAACTTTTTATGCCCAAGCCTTGTACCCTGAGAAACTACTTTAATGATAACAATAGGTAATGCATTAACTGTTGTACTCCTATTTTGTTATGAAATTTTGTTTTACCTTTTCAAAAGACATGGAGTGTCTCCACAAGGACACCTGGGGAGCTGCCTCAATGAACAGAACAGAAAGTAACTCACAGCCTCCCACTAGCAGCCTCTCAGCATATCTTCAAGAAAGAAGAGGCTCCAGGGTGATGCTCCTATAGCAGCTAAGTTACGCAGGAATATTCTAGGCAGTCATACAAGACTGGGTCCTGGAAGAATCCCACGAAAAAGATGAGATCACACTGAAACTGTGGGTGGAGACACATCCCTTGACAGCCAAGCACCAAGCTAAAGATAGAATCACTATCGCAAAGATTTCCCCAAGAAAAAACACTGAATAATGTTGTAAATAGACATTATTTACCCAGGTGGGTGACCAAAGTTCTTCTGACTCATCACTTCCAAAAAAGGGCCTTGCTCTTTCCATGCACACGTGCTATGTGACTTCCTTTCCCATTGGATCAATATTACCTGAGCAACTATACGTGTAATCTTATTGCTTGTTCGTGGTTATGTTTTTTTATTAATTTCATTGAGAAACAAATAGCAATGAGACAGTTTCAAAACAGGTTAGTAGGACAATCACAATAATTAATACATTGTATATTGTTGTCTTTGTAGTTATTCATAGTACAAGACACAGACAAGATATACTGTCCAGACACTATTAGTACAAATCTTTCTTCTCACAGAATTAAGAGAAAGTAGCTGTATATCTATCCTAATATATATATTTCACTACAAAATGGTCCTCCATTTATATCCGTCTGTTCAGTTTTGTCAGAGAAGGATATTCCATTGCCATTTAAATATTGTAGGTGTATAAATTCAACAAAAAATACAATATAATCCAACAGTCCATAATAGTAGTGGGTTATCCTAGGACTGGCAATGTCAAAAGTTATTGACTTGAGCCTTTTACAGCTCAGCATATTATATATGGCTTTACTTTTTTTTTTTTTTTTTTTTTTTGGTTCATAGTTTTGTCCCATATTGTATCCACTCTGTACTTTTCCTCTGAAAATCCTCTTGGGTAAAATAAAGTCCATGGCAAGCCCACTTTCCAGGTCCCCTTCTGTCCCTTCCAGACAGGATCTGCCTCTCACCTGATAAAATTTCCTACTCCTTGCCTCTGTAGTTCCTCAGAATTCATTCTTTGACTTTCAAGAACATGAACTCGGTGTATCTGCCATCTAGCAGGGTGGGAGTTATAATAGGTTCCTATATCCTATGGAGGTCCTATTGATATAGGGAAAATGCCAGGTGTCAAATGGGAAATCAAAGAATGCTTGATGTCCTTCGAAATCAAAAATGAATTCTAAAGGAATTACACAGTTTAAGAGTATGAAGATTTATTGGAGAAAAGGAATAGAAAATAGAAATAAGAAATGGGGAATAAACTTAGCTCCTGATAGGCAGGAGGGGTCCCACATGGGTTTCCAAGGAGCCTCCCCCTCAATGGAAGTTTTGCAGAGCAAAAGCATGAGGTAGGAACAACAAAGGTCAAAATTGTGATCAACCAATCAGATTGCAAGCATTCTTGCTTAGATAATGTTGATACAGTGAGAGTAAGGGTACATATGAGACATCATTAACCTTAGTCAATAATATATAGTCCTAATCATGTCTCTAGTTCTAGCAGTCTTAGTTTTAATCTTAATTTTTTTTGGAAGAACCAGGGATTGAACTCAGGCCCTTGTGCTTGCCAGGGAAGTGTTTATTCCACTGAGCTATTTCCCCAGCCCCTGTTTTTCATGGTCCTAGGTTAATGCATGGGAGAGGATGTCCCCTCAGTGAGGCAATGGGAAATATCAAAAGGGAGACACCAATAATCTCAAGCCCATTCATTCCTTAGAAAACAACAAAAACTACCATTGTGACTTTAATCTTCAGATGTACCTCCAGCCCTAGTCCTGCTATAAGCCAATACAACTCCTAAGGGATAGACTGCTCTGTTGTGATGCTTCCACCTGGGTCCCTAAGCAGTCAGACTGCTGATATCAAAGAGGCCAAAGAGAGATTGAAAGCTCAACCTTCTTCAAGCCACAGGTTTGGAGGACAGGAGACCAGGCAGTGCTTCATCAGTTCCTCTACATACCAGATTGTGCAGTACCCATTTTAAGGAAGGATTCGTTGGCCAAATTGAGAACAAAAATCGACTTCAGAAGTGAAGAGATGCACCTGAAACTTCTGTCTGCCACAACTGATCTCGACCTTGATTGGCCTTTGAGAAGAGAAATGGTGGATTCATGGCAGACCCATTTAATGGACCCTGGAGGGAGCCAGGGACTCTCATGAACAATGACCCTAAGGATTCTGAGACGGAGATAACCAGCCTGACCTGGCCATAGGTCAGATCTAGTCAAAGTAGAACTCAAGCTGGGTGCTGTGCAAGTCTCTCAATGTCAATACACAGTATCTAAGGCAGCCCAGAAGGGAATTCAGCTGCATCTATGGAGACTGCAACCCTATGGCTCCTGTTCCCTGCCAGTCACCATGGAACACACCTCTGCCTCCATCCAGGAAGTTAGACACTCATGACTAGTGCCTGCACCAAGACTTCCAAGCAATCATTGAGGCCACAGTGAGCCCCCACTATCCCAAATCCTTGCCCTCTACTAGGACTATTGCCAGCTTCAGTAGTGTGGTTTACCTGCCTATATTTGAAAGATGCCTTCTTCTGCATATGCTTAGGCCTGGCGAGCCAGCGCTAGACAACATAGCCAACTCACTTGAACTCAGTTGCCAGAAGTATGTGGGAACTCACTGACCACATTCAGTTAGGTACTTGCATGAGGCTACCACTCACTCCCTGCACAGAGTCTGGGGTGCACTTTGTTGTGATTTGTAACTGACCTACTCCGAGGACATAAAACCTAAAAATCTTTTTAGGTTTAGATACAAGAAAGTCAGGGAGGAGCTTCTTGGACAGTCATGCAGGGAAGGATAGAACATGAACCCAAAAAGGCACAGCTGTGCTGCATGCAGGTCACATATCTGGGATTTTGTATTCACAAACGAGAGAGGAAATTGAGGGCATCTAGAAACATGCCTGAGCTCCATTCTAAAAGGCAATTAGGGGAGCTCTTGGGAACCTTGGGCTTCTGCAGAATATGGACTCTGAACTATGCTATTCTGAGAAACTTTTCTACAAAGGTAAAGTAGGAAATAACAAACTTTGCATGGGCAAAAAGAAGTCAACCATCTTCAAAGATTTAACTAAAAAGCTTCAAGAGGCACCAGCATTAGGTCTTGCTGACCTGAGCAAGCCCTTCATCCTCTACCAGACTACATGGAAAGAGACAGCTGTTAAGGTCCAGACCGTTGATTGCTGGGAAAGGCCCATGGCCTGTTTGGGAAAACATCTAAATGTGGTAGTTTAGGGCTGGTCTTTTTGTTTGTGAGCCCTCACTGCAACTGGCCTCCTGACCAAAAAGGTTGACCTCTGACTTTAGGCCACACACACAGTGGTCATTCTTATGACTGCCAAAGGCCAGCAAGGATCATCAGTTTCATGCCTGACTTGATGTCAGACTTTGCTGTGTGGGAATCCTTGCATTCAGCCAATCTTCTTGGCCACTATGAAGAACTCAGACAAGATTGCAAGGAGCACATGGTACAGGACTACTCCAGCTGACGGAATTACTCAATCAGTACCCTCCACATCCAGATTTATAGTTCTTTGTGGATCAGAGCAACCACATAGATCAGAAAAAGATACTGGGGCTGGCTACTTGGTTTTTACCCTAATGGAAGTCATAGAATCACTATCATTGCCACAGGAGACCGTGTCAGAGAGGACATAATTAATTGCCCTAACTCCAATGGTTCATACCACAAGACGTACCTATGCCCCAGCCTCCAGTGGTTCCCAAGTTCTCCATTAATTTTATAAGGAAAGGACCCAACCCCTCTTGCCAATTCCCTTTTGACCCAGAACCTCCTCACGGGATGAGCAGAGAGCACAGCACACACACATTATCCTAAGTGTGGTTGAACCTTGCGGGGGATCAATGTGCCTGGGAAGCTAGGGAATGGGACCCAGCCAATCATAAAGCCCTCAAATTAAAAAAAAAGATAATAAAAATGGGGTCACACAGCCACTGTAGAGGGAAGCAATACTTTGGGTCCTAAAGTCCAATGTCACTGAGGGATGGTGTCTTATGGATATTACTCCTCAAGGGCACAAGCCTCCTAAAGTGTAGGGATGAAGAAAATCCCTTGACATACTGGTGCCCCCTACCAGGACCTACATTGCCTGTAATGACTGACATTATTTCAGTTGTGTTCTTAAGGGAATCAGTATGATTAAATATGGCTAAACACATTGCCATTAGTGACCTAAAAACACAGTTGGTTTCTTTTTTTTCTTTTTGTATTTTTAGAGAAGAGTCTACAGGGTGTTCAGGGTCTCACTACTAGATCAGATTCATAGTGATCCATCTGTTTACAGCCTCCCAAGAGCCGGATTACAGGTATGCCCAGTCTCAATTGCCATCTCAGTGTGCTCCACAGGTAAGACCGGCATGGCAGGCCCAGGAATCTAACCTCTGGCCCCTGTGCCTATGTGCAAGTGCTTTAATCCACTGAGCTATTTGGCCATCCCTTAAAAGACACATTTGTAGAGAAATACATTCTACTTAAAAGGGTTCTAAATCTGACAAGATCATCAGCTATGTTTCTTGCACAATTACATGTTTTGTTCTTAATATATTTCCTTGTAAGATTTCAAGTGTGTTGTGTCCACATCCTCAGGGTTTTGACTTATAGCAGAGAACCTGAAGAGCACTTTGGGAACACAGGACATGCCCTGAAAGGTGGATAGGATCTGATACAGACCCCAAGAGTCTAGGGAGAAGGACAACAAGAGAGCATGGACACTGATGCAACTGACCTCGTGGGATTCAGTAATTGAGGCTAGGATGCTTACTACTTGTTACTACAAGGGTGATCTGCAGTTTGCTCTTGTATAGGCAAGGAATTAAGTGTCATTTCTCCTATGAAGCCTGCTGATGCCCAGTAGGTAGCTGGTGTCTGGATGGTCAGTGTTTCATCATAGCTTTGGGATCCTGTTGGCTGAGGGATGGTTTCCCAGCCCTTCTAACCATGCCCTGCCTTTGAATATTAGGTTTATAGTAATGTTCCAGAGCATTGGTGCCATCCACATGGTGCTGGTGTTAAGTGAAGGCAGAATGCAAGAACTGTGGAATCACAAGGGCGTCCGCCAAGATTTCAGTAAAAAGCCTTGGGAGGCCAGGCAGTGTGCCCCTCAGAAGGCAGTGTGTGTGTGTTATAGAAGTGGTACCACATGAATTGGAAAACGATCTGCACCAAGGCGTTCAATGAGGTATGACTCAAGAGCATCAGCCTGGAGTCCAATTTGATCTACACTTGCACAGATGCTGCAAGTGGGACATACGAAAGCTCAAAAGTGTGTAGCAACAGTTATTTTTTATTGCTGAGCAGAAAGTCCTTGAAACAAGTTAGCCAACAGGGTATTCTTGGGTGATAGAAAGTCCAGGCTGTAAACACTGACCCGAATCAGGTAATCTCTGGTTTCAACAGGACAACTACGTACTGGGCTCCTAGATCCCATAGTATCCAAATGTGGTGGCCAGCTGCCGGTGAATTTTTGAGTCTTTTAAATTTCCATCACAAGGCCGGGCGTGGTGGCGCATGCCTATAATCCCAGCACTCGGGAGGCTGAGGCAGGAGGATTGTTGTGAGTTTGAGACCAGCCTGAGCTACAAAGTGAGCTTAAGGCCTGCCTGAACTGCATAGTGAGACCCTGTCTCAAAAAGACAAAAAAAAATAAATAAATAAAATAAAATAAAATAAATTTCCATCACAGGTGAAGATGTAAGTGGGAAATCAAAGATGCAGTGAAGGTGCTAGTAACTTGATGAATTGAGGAATGTGGATTGACTGAAGAAAACTGCAAGTAAGGCATAGAACCAGTCCAAGAGAGAAGCCATGGGAGCTACAACCCCTGGAGAAGCAATAGAAGTAGAGGTCCAAGCTTTTTGTAGTTCACAGCTTGCACAGATTTCCCTGGATACTGCACATGGAAATACACGAATTAATGTTTGCCCTGCTGGACTTTAGACTGACTTTGGTCCCAAACTTTCGTATCCCCCTCTTTGAAATTTTTGGGATGGAAAAATCTATCTTGTGCCACTGAATGCTTGAAGTGTTTTGCCTTCTTTTCAGTGGTATAGCAGTAAACACCAAAAAAGATAGGTGTAAATCACTGAGGAAACTTGGGACTTGGATATTTCAGCAATGATAAAACTGTTAGTGCATCAGCAACTCAGAGATGGAATAAATGTCTTTTTTAAATCATTTATTTCTTTGAATGATTGATGGATGGATGGACTTGGTACAGGGTCTCATTACCCAGTTCAGACTCATAGTTCTTGTGTTTCAGCCTCTCTATCACTGGGACTACAAGTGTATGCCACCATGCCAGCTCGGTGCATGGTCAGCATGTCACATGGTGTTGGGGATTGAACTCAGGTCTTTGAGCTTGCCAGCCAGGCACCTGGACCACTGACTTATCTCCCTACCCCAGAATAAAAGTTATTTTACATAAAGGAATGTCCATGAGGTTTTGGGTGGTCAGGGGCAGGATGTTATGGCTTGTATTTCTATGTTCTGCCCAAAGCCAGAGGTGATCATTGGGGGATTGGATACTTGGGGTATAGCTGAATCTAGAGCTTGTGGTTGATTCATGGCTCAATGCTGGACTAAAGATACTGGGATTAATGGAGGTGGTGAAGGCTACCAGTCCACTGATTGAATTAACTCTTTCCTGAATCCAGCATTCTGGATATGATAAAAGGGCCAGAAATATACTTGTCTCTCTCTTCTCTCTTGTTTTGGTTGTCATCCCTGAGTTGCTGATGCACTAACAGTTTTATCATTGCTGCAAACTAATACCCACCTGCCATGTGTCACCCTACTTTGAAGCCAACCAGTGACAGAATCTAAACTCTTTAATTTGTGAGCTAAATAACTCTTTGATCCTTTAACTTTGGGTGTCAGGTGTTTGGTCTCAGCAAAGACAGAACGATGAACAGGATGCAACTTTGCACAGTGACTGGCTTTCCTCCCTTTATGAGTGGAATTTACATTTCCTCCAACTCTCCCTAGGACATCAAAGCTCTTTTCTTTTTGCACAGAACAAAGCCCCACTGTGTGGATGTACCTGGTGTCCCACGGCACTGACTGAAAGGCACACTGGCTGCTGGCAGGTTATGGCTGATTTGGATGAAACCCTTCAGAAAGAAATCTAAATGGCTGCAAGTATACAGCTCTTTTCAGGAATGTCTGGACTGCTGAACCTTAGGGTGAGTGTTTTCTCACCTCTTTCAGAACCAATCAAACTCTATTCAACAGATGCTCCTCCCTTAACACCCAAGCACTGGTGAGTTCCCCCTGCTCCACCTTTTCTCTAGCACCTGGAGTGTCCACATCTGGATTCCAGCCATGCTGGCACAGGTGATGTCTCACATGACACATCCTGGTTGTGCATCTTCCATGTCCTGTTCACAGTGGGCGGGGACCCTGTTCTCAGGTGTCTATATTCACCTGGAGGTCTAATTGCTGAGGTTTCTGTTAAGGTCTGGGCCCCACTGCTCCAGTGAATTCATTTCCTTCATGTTCAGTTTGAAGGACTTTTTGTTTTGAGCAGTCACACTCTAGGAATGCATTTTGGAAATATTTCTCCCTCTCTGTCTAATCTCCTACCTCACCAGACCCTGTGTTCTAGGAAGGAGAATTTTCTCATTTCACTGAGGCCCACTTCGTGGGTTCTGGCTTTCTTGAGCCTGGCCCTTGAGGCTCATCTAGGCATCCTCCTGTTGAGGATGAGGCCTAGAGTCCTGCATGTTATGTTAGATTGGGCCAGGGTCAGATCATGAGTCAGAAATTTGAGGAGAGTCAGGTCTGTGTCTGGGATCTCTTTCCATGAGTCAGATGTCCAGCTGTCCCAGCCATGCATGTAGAGAGGCTGTCCATTTCTTGGTATGGCCATCAACCATGTTGTGTGCATCAGTTTATTTCTTCCTTCCCCAACTGTCCACCTGTCACTACCCCACTGTTTCCTACAGGAGCAATGACTTCCAGTGTGATCTTGCACAATGTAAATGAAGGGGACATTCCTGTCCTGTGTCTATTCTTACGAGGAAGCTTCTAGACCATCCCCAGTGAGTGTGTTGTGCCTGTGGGTTTCTGTAGTGTTCATCATCTAGGTAATTTCCCCCAGGCTTCTCTCTGTGATGTGCTGTGAGCTTTTGTCATGGAAAGTGCTGTACTTTCTCAGGTCCTCCTTCTCTGTGGATACGATCATGTGAGTTTTCCTTCTTGTGTTGTTTATGTGATGGGTCATATGAATTTTCAAATCCTGAACTATATTTCACACCTGTGACAAATGCCTCCCAGTTTATGTCGCTATGCCATTGCTTTTTCTGGCCTTTTATCTTAAGCATGTGACAAACAAGTCTTTCTATGAATATGGCTCAACAGACTTTGCCCATTCAGAGTAAAAGGTGGAGCTTGAATCCAGGCTTCCAGGCTGTGGCATCCAGCAGGTAATAGTCCCCATGGAGATTCAGCCACGATGCCTAAGTGCTGAGAAGACTCCTGTCAACAACACAGGATCTGCAGCAATGAAGCACAGAGGCAGCCCTTGCTCCTCAGCGCTTGAGTTTCCCACAGTGAAGGCCTGGGAACCCACATGGGCCTGGAAGCACACATCTCCCTTGCCCTGGTGACAGGCTTTCCTGTGCTGCTCCCACTCCCACCCAACACAGTGCTCTTTCAGGCCCTAGGATGATCAGCATAGTGAAGAAGCATAGAGTCCTCTTGATCTGACCAGCTGCCTTAGCTCCTAAGCAGACAGCCAGCCTGGCCTGACGCTGTGGAGTGACAGGCTGATTTCTTCTCTCTACAACGAAATCCCAGATGTCTTATGTGCTAACACGATGCCATAGCAACTAGACTGGGATTGTGTTCTGCAGGAGAGAAACCTTGTTCAAATACTCAGTTGAGTCTTCAGAATCACTCACCACAGCTTTCACACCAGGCTGCTGGGACTCACACCATGGTGCAGGGCTCCTGTGCTGCACTGCTGCTGATTCCTGTGATCCTTCCTCCCATCCCAGCCAAGTCCAGAGCAAGACTGTGTCCTGGTGGACATCATACTCTACTGCCATTGTAGTCCTGCCGAGTGCCCAGTAAGGCCGTAGGGACCTGGTAAAGCCAGTGTCCCTCACCCTAGCATCATTGTCCTGGGTCACTGTGAGAAACAGTGTGAGGTTGGAGGAGAAGGTACCCAGCTCTCTGATCACAGTGCTTCCTCACCTTCCAACACAGCCCCTGAGCTTCTCTAATCTCAAGGGTTTTTACAAGTCCCTGAATTCCCTCCCTGAAGCTGGGGCTCAGCCACTATCACACAGGGTATGGAAGCTAGAAATGGGTACAGTCCCTATGGACAGGTGTCTTGCAGGTCACAAACTCCCTGATCTCAAAGACCGTGTGATCTCAAAGACACACACACACACACACACACACACACACACACACAGTATAAAGCACCTCATTAAGAATTGTCCCATATCATGAAATGACATTTAGTGTAGAAGTTAAATAGACATTTCATTAAAACAGTCACACCTGTCATTTTTACTCTCCTGTTGTGCTCACCAGAAGCCAGTGTCCCTCCTCTGTGAGGACCCCCTCTGTGTCACCTCCATACTTAGCCTGTGTCCATCTCTGACTGGAGCACCAGACTAGGAGTAGTTCTTGGGAGATTTGTTGATTGACTGACTGACTGACCATGAGTACTAAAGGAGAACCCCTGCCATTTCCCCAGTAAAGGGGAGTCACTCCTGCTTGGCATAGAAGCTCCGCGGGAAAGAGCAGGATGTGGGATCCTTGGAACATCTGGAATCACCTTCCTCACCCCAGGTCTTATAGTCCAAGACTGCAGAGATCCCCATTCTCAGAGCACCCTAAGAAGTCCATATTGCTGTCCTATTTCTTGAAGAAATGGAGCTCTGAGAGATAAGATTAAGGGACCAGGCAGTTCTGGAATATAGGGAGACTGAGGCTGGCGGAACACATGAAGGGGTCAAGCAAGGTGTTCAAAGGAGCAGTAGTGTCACGTGGAACAGAGGAGGATGTGGGAAGAGGCTCCCAGCCTGGAGGAGAGAGGGACAGAGGAGCAGATGCCAGCACTGGAGGGGACAAGAGAGGGGAAGGGCAAGCAAGAAAGGAGCTCCTAGAATAGACACTGAGAAGGAGGGAGGAGCTGGGGCATAACACTATAAAGCAGGGCTACCTGGTTGAGGATCGTGGCCTCTGCACCACTGCCCTCTGTCTCCTACAGCCCAGCTTCTTATCCTGTAGACATGGCCTCAATCCCTGCATGTCACTCTGCTGCTCCTGGCTGCAGTAGTCTTGGACCTGGCCATGAGCAACAAGGCCTTTAAGTTCCATCGTAAGGGGTCTCCAGTACCTGGTGGCCTAGAAAATGTGGACGCTAGCAATGAAGATGTGCAGCAGGCTGTGGACTTAGCCCTCAGTGAGTACAACAAGCACAATGACCTGAACTTGAGCCACCTGGTGCGGGTGGTGCGTGCCCAACAGCAGGTGAGTGGTTACTCAGGTGTTGAGCAGGGTTGTGTTGGAGGTGCTGTCCATGTACACACCATGCTGGCTCTTTCCCTCTGCTCTGTGCTTCTCTGTCCTTACCCAGGTTGTGCTGGATGTCCAAGTTAAGAGTGCCTCACTCATGTGGACCCTCCTGTTCCTCTCCCCCAAGGTCAACCCTTGGAGTTGCTCTGTCTGGGAAATCCATACTGATCATGTCCAGAAATCACTGTAGGTGAAAACTGGGCTGGGTCCTGGCAGGCACAGCCTGTGACATGTCTTATCAGAACCCAATTTTCAGAGGCACCAGGTCCCAAGGAAGGGCCAGGGGTTCTCTGGCTAAGCCTGACCACCACCTGCCCAGGATCTGAGGGAAGTGTGAACCAAGTGAGTACAGAACAGGGACCAGGATCCTGCCCCTGTTCCCTTCTCTCCCACCTCCACCCTATGTCCTTCAGCTCCCAGCTCTGACAAGACCTCAGGTCAGCAGAGCAAGTGCAGCAGGAGCAGAGTCCTTCCTGGATTCTGTGCCCATCCTTCATGTGATCACCCTTGGTTATGAGGCTCTGCTCCTTGGTCCCCATAATGTGTGGGCTGTGTATGGATTTGGGAGCATAACCCTCTCAGAGGACTCAGCTGTGGTTAATCCTCAGCTCGCAAGTCTCCTGGATAATCATCTTGTTAGGCTCAGAGCCCACTGAGGTGGAGCCACCTTATAGCCTGTACAGGAAGTGCTGGCTCAGTGCCCTCAGCTGCTCTAGGGCCCTTGTCAGAGGGTGTGACCTGGGCTCCTATTTGCCAAGTTCCTTTCTATCTTCCTTTGTGACACAAGACTCCTCTTTGGAAGGGAAGAGGTAGAATGTAGGGTGGGGCCATTCTGGAGCAGAGTGGGCTGGCATGGGCTTGGCCTACATCCTGGCAAGCACAGAGTTCAACATAGCCAGTAACTGTGACTGCAGTGGACAGAGCCCTGAGAGAGCCCTGCTCTTTCTAGGTGGTTGTTGGCATAAACTACTAATTGGACTTGGAGATCGGCAGCACCACATGTGCCAAGGACCAACCCTCCCAGGTTGACTGCACATTCAGTGAGGAGCCCGTATGAGCTTGAAGCGGGCAGGGAATAATCAAGTAGTGGGGAAATGTGCATGCGTGCATGCATGCATGTGTACGTGCGTGTGCGCGCGCACTCTCCTGTGTGTGTGTGTGTGTGTGTG
>PVKA01048278.1:0-13875 GCA_004027165.1 Ctenomys sociabilis
ATGGCTTTTATCAAGTTAAGATAGAGTCCATCTATTCCAATTTTCCGTAGGACCTTGAACATGAATGAGTGTTGGACTTTGTCAAAGGCTTTCTCTGCATCAATTGAGATGATCATGTGGTTTTTAGATTTCAGTCTATTAATATAGTGTATTACATTTATAGATTTTCAAATATTGAACCATCCTTGCATCCCCAGATGAATCCTACCTGGTCATGGTGTATGATCTTCTTGATGATTTGCTGTATTGTATTTGCCAGGATTTTGTTGAGTATTTTTGCATCTATATTCATGAGGGAGACTGGCCTGTAGTTCTCCTTTTTGGTTGCATCTTTACCTGGCTTTGGAATGAGTATTATACTTGCCTCCAGAAATGATTTTTGGGAGGACTTTTTCCTTTTCAACTTCGTGGAAGAGTTTGTGGAGTGTGGGGATTATATCTTCTAGAAATTTCTTGTAGAATTCAGCTGTGAATCCATCAGGCCCTGGACTTTTCTTTGTTGGTAGGGTTTTTACTACGTTTCGAATTTCATTGGCTGTTATTGGCTTATTGAGAGTTGTAATATCTTCTTGATTCAGTTTTGGTAATTTGTACCTTTCGAGGAATCTGTCCATTTCATCTGTGTCTTCTATTCTGTGAGCATAAAGATTCTCAAAGTACGTATTGCCAATCTTCTGAATTTCCACTGGGTTTGTGGTGATTTCACCCGTTTCATATCTTATTGCTTGTATTTGAATTTTTTCTTTGTTCTTTTTGATGAGGTTGGCTAGAGGCTTATCAACTTTATTTCGTCTTTCAAAGAACCAACTTTTTGATTTGTGGATTCTTTGAACTGCTTTCTTCATCTCAATTGAATTAATTTCCACTCTCATCTGTATGATTTCTTTCTATCCTTGCACTCTGGGTTTGGTTTGCTCTTCTTTTTCTAGATATCGAAGGTGCAACATTAAGGTGCTAATTTGTTCCCATTCTGTTTTCCTAATGTGTGAGGTCATAGTTATGATTTTCCCTCTAAGAACTGCTTCATTGCATCCCATAAATTCCGGTAAATTATCCTTGAATTTTCATTGAATTGTACATATTGTTGAATTTCTTGTTTAATTTTTTTTGTGACCCATTGATTGCTGAGTACGGTGTTGTTTAGTTTCTGTGAATTTAGCGGGTTTTACTGGTTTCTTTTGTCATTTAGTTCCAGTTTCATTGCAGTGTGGTCAGATAATATGTGTGGGATAATTGAAGTTTTCTTGCAGATACTTAAGCATGACTTCTGGACTAGAACATGATCTATTTTGGAAAATGACCCATGTACAGCTGAAAAAAACGTGTATTCGGCTATGGTTGGGTGGAACACTCTGTATATGTCCAGCAGGTCCATTTGTTCCAAACTCTTGTTCAGTTCTGCTACTTCCTAGCTAATTTTTTGTCTGGTTGACCTATATTTTGGAGATAAGGGTGTGTTAAGGTCTTCTGTTAAGATTGTGTTCTTAGACATTAAGTTTTTCATGTCTCTCAAGATTTGTCTTACACAGTTGGGTGCTCCTGTATTTTGTGCATAGATATTTATGAGTGCCACCTCTTGCTTTGAATTTTTCCCCTGACTAATATGTAGTGGCCTTCTTTGTGTCATTAGATCATTCTTGAAGTTAAGATCTCTCAGATAAGAATTGCTACTCCTGCTTTTTTCTGAGGTGCTGAGGCATGTAGTATTGTTTTCCATCCTTTGACTTTGAGCCTATGAATGTCCTTTTAAGTTAAGTGTGTTTCTTATGTAAAGCATATTGTTGGATTTTGTTTCCTAATCCACTGTGCCAGTCTATTTCTCTTAGTTGGTGAATTGAGTCCATTTGTATTGATGATTATAATTGAAATGTGTTGACTTATGTTTTCCATGATATTTACCTGGTGTTGTTTGCTCCTTTGTATCCTATGTTCAATTGTCTGTCCTGTTTAGTGGCTTCCTTCTATTCTCATTCATGGAGTTATGGTCATTGTGGTCTCTCTCTAGAACATCTTTAAGTAGCTTGTGTAGGGATAGCTTTGTCATCATGAAATTCCTTAGTTGTTCTTTGTCACGGAAGTATTTCACTTCTTCATCAAACTTTAAAGAGCTTTTTGCAGGGTATAGTAGTCTGTTCTGGAATTTGTTTTCATACAGGACTTGAAGAACTCTGCTCCATGCTCTCCTTGTCTTCATGCTTTGTGTGGTTTGTAGAGAAGTGGCCTCTAATTCTGATGGGTTTTCCTTTGAGTGTGACCTACTTCTCTCTAGCAGCTTTCAGTATGTTATTCTTGTGTTGAATTTCTGGGATCTTGACTATTATATGTCCTGGTGTGTTTTTATGTGCGTTGAAGTTATTTGGTGTTTTGTATGCTTTGGTTACCTGAATGTTGGATTGTTTCCTCATATTTGGAACGTTTTCCACGATTACTTCTGCCCGTATTCTATTTATATCATTTGTATTGACTCCTTCATTCTCATTGATGCCAATTAGTCTCACATTGTTCTTCCTGGTGTCATCTTGCATGTGATGGATTATTTTTTTGCTGAATTCATGTTATTTTTTAAGAGATCCTTTCTCACTTTTTCACTTGGTGCAGCAGCATCTTCAAGAACTAATTCTCTGTCTTTGCTTTCACTAAAACGGTTTTGTAGACCCGTGATTGATATTTTTAGTTCTCCTATATCTCTTTGACTCTTCTTCATGTGTTCTATTTGCTTTCTGAATTGCTCATTTCAGGATTCTGTCATGTTTCTGATTTCCTGTATTTTTTTATCCATTTCTTCTTTAGAGGTAGCTATTAATTTTTTTCTGAAAAGTTTCTTCCAAATTGGATTTCCTCCGTATATTTTTGGACTTGTTTCTGTATTTCAGATGCTATGATTTCTAAGAATTCCTTTTATTATTTCAGAAATTATTTATGCTCTGAATTCCTCATGACCATTCTGCTGTTGTTTCTTTGCTTCCAATGCTGTTAATTCATACGTTTCAGCTGGAATAGTGTTCTCTACACTTGTTCTGAGTGAGCATTGGATTTCCCCCAGATATTTCTGGATTTGATTCTTTATTTCAGATGTTATGTATTTACATATTTCTTTATTTATTTCAGGGATTAATTCTTGTCTGGGTTCCTCTATACCTTTCTGCTGTTGTTCCTTTGCTTCCATCTCTGTTAACTCATTCATTTCAGCTGAGCTAGTGTCCTCTGCACTTATTGGTGGACTTGAGACCTGAGATTGCATTTTTCTCCTCTTTGTCATTTTGTATAGTACTGACCTCTGACCTTTGGTGTAGAGCTTTGGTGGAACTATAGCCTTAGCACATAGTAAGATTTGGGTGCCAGTCTATTAAGTTTGAGATTATCCAGTTATGCCTGTCCTGGATCTAGCTGTTGTGTTCAGTTCCTTTTTGCTGCAACTCCTGTGGTTCCCCTCTGTTGTGTCCCTGGTTAGAGGAGCACTGGGGTGGGGGGCACAGAAGCTCTCCCTCCCACTCAAGTAGGCTGGCGGTGGATCGAGTGTCAGGAGAGTCATCAAAAGTTCTCAGTCCTGTGGTGAGCTTGGGAGCAGTGGCTATGGGCATTTGTGAGGTAGGTCTGTCTGGGATGTCTCAGGCAGGTTTCTGACTTGGATACCTTGGGGCCTAAGGCTCTGGATGGTGCAGAGCACACAGGGAGAAGCCAAAGGCTCTCCCTCAGACTCACTACACACTCTATGAACTTTGATACCCAGTGAACCGGGGTAATTCCCACTCGCTCAGAGGGCTTTAGGGCATGAGATCTGGGGAGTTGCTGGTAAGAGTGCCCTGATGTTTCAGGCCGGTCACTCACTTAGAGGGCTTGGATCCAGGCAGTGTGCATGGGAAGAATCCAAAGCCTCTCCCTCAGACTCACTACACACTCACTGATCTGAGAAGCCTGGCGAGTCATGCAAATTCCCACTCACTGGGAGGGCTTGGGGTCGGGATTCAGGAGGCTACCAGAGTAGGTACGGCTGTCTCAGGGCAGTCCCTTAGGCTGGACAGGGGTGGGCAAGATCAAGGAGACCACCAGAGTAGGCCAAGTTATTTTTCTAGATGCTTTGGGGTTGCTCCTTAATTACTGTATTATTTTATTATTTTTTATGTATTTAGTCCAGAGTCTACAAGAGTCTCACTACATAGATTAAACTCACAATGATCCTTCCTGTTTTTCAGCCTCCAAGAACTATAATTACAGACATGCACCACCACACCCAGTTCAATCCTTCTCTTAGCAAGTTCTGGGGGTTGGGCCAGCATGGTAGGCCAAGGACCAAACCTTCAGCCCGACCATCTGCCTAAGCAGATGCTATCATCTGTTGAGATATCTGGCCAGCCCTTGTATTTATTTTTTATTCTTGACAGTCTTTGAAACAACTTTTTTCTGTTTAGTGACCTTCAGTTGCCCTATGTTCTGTTTCACAACTTTTTCCAAATTTTCAGGGACACTACCAAGGACCCCGTTAGAAGCCTATGCATCTGATCCTAATGTCTTGAGTTTGCACTAGGGTGAAGCAAGGTTGGAGCCCTGGGTATGCCTTTATGAGGTGGTTTCTAGGTTCTTCTAATGTGGAACAATGCATTGTACAAGGCACACAAATATGGTAGCAAAGTTTATCTGAAAAAGTAAACATGACTGGCAAGGGAGAAGAATTATAAGAGCAGACTCACAGCACACACAAAATATGAAAAATCTTAATGCACCTGGGTATTCAGAACTGTGTCCTTTTGTGTCTTCACAGCATTGCAGGAATCTGTGAGAACATCTACATAGCGGTTGTAGGAGTTGGAGATGTGTAGACTCTAGAGTCACAATACGCCTTCTGTCCAGTGCAAGCCAGGATTCCATCCAATTTCTAGTGTGTTTCCAGTATTTCGCTGGACTCCTGAAGATGCCAACTGCATACTTATAGTGCTATTATATTTGTGCATGCACTGCTTTATTTCTCCATGAAAAAGTATTTTTAAACCCAATGTGGTAGTCCCCGCCTGTTATTCCAGTAATAGGGGGCTGAGACAGGAGGTTTATTATGAGTCTGAGTTATGTAGCAAGACTCTGTAAATACATATGTGATAAACACTACCAGGAACATGCCTGAATGTATTACTTAATTCTTGCATTTTTCACAGTGACATCCAAAGTAGTCTTTAATATTAAACATAATGGCCCCAAAAAGATTAAATGTAACCTCTTTCAACTGTACATCCTTCACTTTTTCTGTGGCTTTAGTTGGCATTAAGTTTTCTTAATGTAGCTATATTTCCTACATGCTGCTAGAGCTACTCTTGGCTCAGACTTTTGCACGGAGTGAAACATGGCCCACATTATCCCCATGAAAGGCATTACTCTGGAATATAAATAACTTAGGCCTTTGCAAGCCTAAACAGAAAACAGGCTCACTATCAACCATGATTTCATAGTTTAGTTCCATTCTTACATAGAAGCTACAGGAAGGCTCCTGTAGCTCTTTTGATCCCATGCAGTCTTGGCTCTCCATCCCTTCAGGAATTTGAAGCACTGCTCTGGATTCATGTGTCTGCTTAGGGATGGTACCATACCAGAGCCAGGTCAACTTTTGACATTGAATATATTAGCGCTCCTGGACACCAGTCCAGCTCTCCATGGCAACTTCTAGCTTGCTCATTTGCTCATATGTTGTCAAGAAGATTTTTGCACCCTTTCATAATTTTTTCGTGTATTTTTGGTTTTCAAACATTTCCTCTGCAACAGTTTTATTTTAAAAATATAACAAGTGAGACAATCATGGTACTCATTAGTATATTTTTAAAGAGCACTAAAGATGTGAAGAAATCAAAACAGAAGAAAAGTCAGCAGGCTAAGGTCCTTGTCACGCCACGGAAAGGAAGAACACTGACATGGCTCGTAGAAACACACCTGTTATAATGAGAGTTTGCAAGCGGGACCTATTAATACAGGACACATAATTTATAAGATTATTTTATAATAGTCACCCAAAAAGTCAATGTCCAAGAGTGTGGGAGGGTTGGGGAGATAGCTCAGCAGAATAAGTGCTTGCCTGGCAAATGCAAGGGCCTGAATTCAATCCCTGGTTCAAAAAAAAAAAAAAAAATTGTGTAGGAAATCTGTCCACACACTGAAGATGCAAAGTATCCTTGGGGCTGGACAGACAGTTCTGTGGATTAAAGTGCGTGCTGAGGCAACCCAGGGACTGGATTTCAATGCCAGGCCTGCAGCGCCAGCACCACCCCCTGGGGCATGCTGATTGGGCTATTGAGACTGGACATGGTGGTGCAGGCCTGCAATCCCAGCTCTTAAGAGGCTGAAAACAGGAAAATCCCTATGAGTCTGATCTCTGTAGTGAGCCGCTGCAGATTCTGTACTAAATATAAAACAAATCAAAAAAGAATATAAGTTCTCATGGTAATGCCCTGCGTGAGTCCAGCTGAAGCCCTGGAGCCCATGACACTGCCTCCTGAGTCTTACTTGAGGGCTAGAGACCACAAAAATGCCTCACGCACACCTATTTCATGGATCTGCCCTGCACAGGCCCAATGGTCACCTATGGAATCAAGAAAGTCTAGGCCAGCTGGATGAAGGATCTGTGAGAGCTGAGGGATCTGCACTAGAGCCAGAAAGCAACTCTCAAAGCAAGAACTGCCGTGCTCCCAGGAAGGACCACAATTATGCTCAGCAACAACGAGGTCCTGTGCTCCTCCAGCAATGAAGAAGGCTGAGGCCCATCAGGAAAGCCAAGTATGAGCAGAGAAGATATTTCAGTATAATAAGCACTTGCCTGGCAAATGCAAGGGCCTGAGTTCAATGCCTGGTTCTTCAAAAAGACAAAAACAAAAACAAAAACAAGGAGACAAGCTTCTCCAGGAGGCAAAACTGTGCACAACCACCACCCCCTCAAGCCAAGAAGTGATGCTTCAGGTGGGGACCAGCACTCCCCCAAAGTGAACCTTAGCCACCCTCAAGGACAACAACCTCCTGAGCTCCTCCTCTGACAAGAACAGCCAAGTTCATCGGGAGATCCAGCATGCCAAGGTCCTCCAGAAGCACAGCCCAGGAGAACCGGCAGCTTCCAACAAATCCAACAGCTTCTCCAAACACCTTCCCTGACAGCCTCTGAACAGCTTCTCAGCTCTACATCTTAGGCTGATGGCAACAATCTTCAGCTATTTCAATTCAGTCAGGTATAAGAAGTTGGCCACCAGTTAGAAATCCACCACAATCCACCCCTGGTCCCTTTGATGACCATACACAATCCTTCAACTAATCTCTTGTAGCAGATTTCTAAAAAGTAAACAATCTCAACCTAGTTATATTTACATTAAGATTATAATTACATACGCACAAGTACTCATGATTCAAAAACAAAATATTCAAAGGGAGAGAAAAATTAAATGTGAAAACACAATACTTTGATTGATTAGCTCAATTGCATATAAAACGTGACATTAGAAACAAAACATTTTTGACAATAACATTCTGTATTTACTATTTTTTTTACAAAGCAAGTCATGACTACTTATTACGTATATTCAGGACTACAGAGTCTCCCTTTACTTCTATGGTTTAAAAGAACTATGCTTTTATTGTTCATTAAGCAAATATTTTTATTATATATATATATATTGCTCATTTTATACTTCTCTGGCAATAGAGCTGTTTTTATTTAATTCTTATTATAACATTTATTTGCCTTTTTAGCAGTAAATATTGTTTTAAAAGTCTCCTAATGTATTCATGTCTACTTAAAATGCTACAGAAAGTAATCTTTACAGAAAAGTCTTCACATAGAATAGCTCAACATTCGAATCCTGACAGCAAGGTCCTTATGTAGTGTAGTTTAACTTTCTTAATTTTATGCTATTTTTATCATAAATATTTTTTTACGTATGAAACAATGGCATTAGTATGTTTTTCCCCAATTCAGTATAAAATAAATTACTGATGAATAGCATTTTCTTTCCAAGAGTCCACGAACTTGTCACTTTGTAGAAGTAGATATTTATCCTGCACAAGGAATTAGCTCTGAAAACCTTCAAACATGAGCACATTTAGAGATTTATTTTTATATATTCATGACACTTGATTTGTTCTTCACTTCATACAAAGTTTTTTTTTTTTTAACAAGCAGGCACTACATCATTTATTAAATGACAATCTTCACTTAGAAAACAATAATAAAGATTCTACCATATGTTTGTCTAACCAACAGACAGTGTTGAAAATAATAGTATTCTATTGTTACAGTCAAACAAACCATTTCTGGAAGTTATGCTATCTACTGTAACAGATAAAAGCATTCTACATTCATTCCCTATTTTTCTTTTAATAATTTTATTCAGAAACAAATAACAATGACAAAGTTTCAAAATCAATTACCAGCACAGTTTCACTGATTAATACATTTCATATTGTTGTCTTAGTGGTTACTTAATCTACAAGATGCAGATATGACATCCTGTTCACAAACAGTATTAAAACAAATCTCTCTGTGCAGTAATCTAGGAGAATGCAGCTGTATATCTATCTTAACTATTATGAACTTATGGATACAAAATGGTTGTTCATTTGTATTCCGCTTTCTTGTTGAGTTTTGTGAGAAAAGAGCTGTCCATTGTCATCTAAGTATTGTAGGTGCCTTAATTCAGCAAAATCTTTCAATATATTCCAGGAGTCTATAATATTTCTAGGTTCAACATAAGAATGGCAATGCCAGAAGTTGTTGAATTAGCAGAGGTGACGGCTCAATGGAAAAAAACGCTTGCTTGGCAAACGCCAGACGCTGAGTTCAATCCCTGATTATGCCAAAAAAAGGGAAAATAAATAGAGAAAAGGTTGTTGACTTGAGCCTTCCACAGCTCAGGATATTAACATAGCTTCACCCTCTACACTTCTATGTGTATGGTCAAGACCAAGACAAAGCAAGACATATATAACAAGTAATATAGCTTTTGTATCTGTATAAGTTCAGTCAAATCCCCACAGGATTTATCCTGAAACCCTGTATCACAGTTTGTAGATCTTTTGTTAGTGTCAGGCATGTGGATGAGTCATGGCCATTGCTTGACCAATTTGTTTTGTGTGAAAAACTGAGGTAATGTTTTCTCTCCATGTGATGCTTAGGCATACTATGCATCATAGTTGACTTTCCTCTATGGGCCTATATTCTCTTTGATCAGAAAATTTGAGACACAACTGAGTTACATGTTATTACAGTACAGATTCTCCCTTGTCCTCAGTCCTCACTGACATTGAAAGACTAGGTCCAAAATGATGGCTGTTTTTGCAGCCCTTCTTTTCCTCTAATTTTTGCTCTGTGAACATAGATTGTTAATCATGCAGAAGAGAACTTTATTATTATTACCCTAAAACATAGGCAGTTGAGCTTTCTATCTGTGAATATAAAACATCTTAGGCATAACATGGAACAGGTATTTTGGATCAAATGTTGTTATATGAAACTTTAATTCCCTATATAATATAAAGAAAAAAATTTAAAAACTTTTTCAAAAATTAGGAAGAAACAGTTGCATATTTTTACACAGAAATTTAGATATCTAACCATATACAGCACTGTTTGCATTTATTACCCCCCCCACCCTTTTTTAAACAAATATTTACTTGAGAGACAGTATGTTTATTATCTTTTCTCCTTGCCCACTCTTTGTTGCCTAATTCTCAAGATCTCACTTTACTGTTTGGCTTATGCCATGACAAACAGTACGTATTTAGAAGATGAGAATGACAGGCTTCCAAGCATGACCCTACCATCACACATTGACACCTTCAGTAAAGGTGCTCAGTTCATAGGAATCAGCAGGGCGAGAATCTTACCAATTAAATTCCAGTTTCAAAAACATGCTGCAGATTCTCAGGATCAGTCCCTTATCTGTATTGTGAATATAAATGTATGGCTTCACCACTGATATGTTTATTATCTTTTCTCCTTGCCCACTCTTTGTTGCCTAATCCTCAAGATCTCACTTTACTGTTTATTGTGTTACACATTTCTATTTGTACTTCTTCTTTGAGTTCTTACACTAGGGAGACTATATAATATTTATACATGAGTGTCTGGTTTATTTCACTTAAGAGTATATCTTCAGGTGGCATTCACTTAAATATGCAGGCTTTGAGTTTATCATTTTTAATAGCTGAGTAATATCCATTGTATAAAAATACCACATCATTTTCATCCACTCCTCAGGTGAAGGGTACCTTGGTTGTTTCCAAGATTTGTCTATCACCAAGCATACTGCTGTAAACATAGGAATGCATGTATCACTATGATATGATGTTTTCAGTTCTTCTGGGAAAATTCATAGAAGGGGGATAGCTGGCTTGAATGGGATTTCCAGTCCTAGTTTTTTAAGGAGTCTCCACACCAATTTCTACAATGGTTGCACCAGTCTACATTTCCACCAGCAGTGGAGAAGGGTTCCTTTTCCCCCACATCCTCTCCAACATTTTTTATTGTTTGATTTCTTTATGATAGACACTCTTTCTGGGGTGAGATGGTATTTCAGTGTTGTTTTAATTTGCATGACATGGATTGCTAGTGATGTGGAGCATGTTTTCATATAGTTTTTTGCTTCTTTAATTTCATCCTCTGAGAAGTGCGTGTTCATCTCAGATGCCCATTTCTGGATTGGGTCTTTAAATTTTGTGTCCTAATATTTTTTAGATCTTTATAAATTCTAGACAGCAGACATTTGTCTGAGTGTTTACTAGTCAACATTTTTTCCAAATTTGTAGGTTGTCTTCTCACTTTGTCTGTAATTTCTTTTGCAGTGGAAAAACTCAATAAGAGGATGTCTGGGGGTCAGGGAGATGCCTCAGTGGAATAAGCATTTCCTTGGCAAGCACAAGGGCCTGTGCTCAATGCCAAGTTCTACCAAAAAAAAAAAATAGAAAAGAAAGAAAAATAATAAGAGAAATTCTCAGTTGTTAATTATTTGCAGTATTACCTATGCAATTTGATTTTTGTTCATGACCTCTTTGCCTACCCCTATACCTTCAAAAAATTCCTCCTATCTCATCGTATTTAGTGTTGCTCTCTTAATGTTTAGATCTTTAATCCATTTTGACTTTTTCTTAGTGCATGATGATAGTCCTTGGTCAAATTTTTGTTTTTGGCATAATGATAGCCAGTTATTCCAGCACCATTTGTTAAAGAGGCTGTCTTTTTTCCAGGAAGTGTGTTTGGCTCGTTTGTCAAATATGAGGTGTCTGAAAGTGTTCATAGAGATTTCTGCATCTTCTCGTCTACTCCATTAATCCTCAGGTCTATGTTTTTTGCCAGCACTACGCTAATTTTATCATAGTGGTTTACAAAATAATTTCAAGTCAGGAATTGTGATGTCTCCTGCCTTGTCTTTGTTGCCCTGGATTGCCTTGGCTATGCTAGGTATATTCTGGTTCCAAATACATTTTAGAAATGATTTCTCTAGGTCTGTGTGGCATGTTGTTCATAGTTTGATATGAACTGCATTAAATTTGTACAACAATTTTGGTAGTATAGCCCTCTTCACAATGCTGGTTCTTCCTCTCCAGGAACAGGGAATACCTTTCCACTTTCTTAAATCCTTTTTATTCAGAGTGTTGTAATATTCCTTTAAAAGATCTTTGATTCTTTAGTTTGATTAATAACAAGGTATTTCATTTTCTGCAGTGCTACTCTAAAAGATATTGCTTCTCTAATTTCCCTCTTAATGTGTTTGCTATCTGTGTAGAGGAATGCTATTGAATTTGGGTGTTGACTTTGTTTCCTGCTATGCAACTGAATTTGTGTATTAATTCTTAGTTGAGCTTTTTGGGTCTTCTAAGTAAGGTATCATGTCATCTGCAAATAATGATAATTTAACATCTTCTTTAACTATTCTAATGCCTTTTATTTCTCTCCATTGTCTAGTAGCTCTGACTAATGATTTCAGAACTATATTGAATAGGAGGGGTGATAGAGGACATCCTTGTCTTGTACCAGATCTAAGAGTAAAAGATTTTACATTTTGCCCATTTAGAATTATATTAGCCATTGGATTGTCATAGATGGCTTTCATTAGCTTGAAGTAGAAGTCATCTATTCCAATTTTCTGTAGTACTTTCAACAAGAATGACTCTTGGACTTTGTCAAAGCATTTTCAGCATCAATTTATTTTATTTTATTGAGAAACAAATAACAATGAGACAATTTCAAAACTGATTAATAGGACAGTTTTGATATTTAATACATTATACATTGTTATCTTCTTAGTAGTTATCTGTAGTACAAGAAGCAGACAGGATATCCTATCCAAACACTATTAGTACAAATTGTTCTTCTCATTGAATTTAGCGAAAGTAGTTGTATATCTATCCTTACTATTCCGTATATAAAAGTACAAAATGGTCCTTCCTTTCTATCCCTTTTTCTTTGTTTAGTCCTGTCAGAGAAGGGTATTCCTTTGGCATCTAAATACTACACGTGTGCTAATTCAGCAAAACAATACAACACAGGCCACAATAGTAGTGGGTTATCTGCACAATTTGTTGACTTGATTCTTTCACAGCTCAAAATATTAACATGGCTTTTCTTTAAATACCTGATTTTTATACTTTTCTGCTGGATGGTTATGACCAAGACAAAGCAAGATGTTTATCACAAGAAATGTAACTTCTGTATCTGAAAAGGTCAGTCAAGTGTCCTCAGAATTTATAGTGTAACACCATACCGCAGGTTCCAGATCCTTTGTCAGTGTCAGCCATGTGGATGAGTAATGGCCATTGGTTAACCAGTTTGCTCTCTGTGAAAGTCTGCGTGAATGTTTTCTCTCCATGTGGCTCTCCTGAGGCACACTATGCATCATCAATCATGTTCCTACGTGGCTCCATAATCTCCTTGATCAGAAAATATGGCACACAACTATATGTTACATGATGTTACAGTACAGGTTCTCAAACAACCTGAGTCCTCACTGACCTTGAAAGGCAAAGGTCAAAATATTGGCTGACCTTGCAGTCCTTCTTTTCTCTAATTTTTGATCTGCAAACATAGGTTGTTAACCCTCCAGAAGGGAAGCTTATTATTACCCTGCAACATATGTACTTCAGTTTAACCTAGCTGTCTAAATATCAAACATCTTTGGCATAACATAGAACACGCATTTTCCATCAGGTATTGATATGTTAAATTTAAGTCCCTACAGAATGTAAAGAAAAAATAATTTTAAAAATGGGAATAAACACATATTTTTACACAAAATTTGAAAATATAACCATGTACAGAATTGTAGCAGGACAGTCCTGTGACTTTTTTTCCTTGTATCTTTTTTTCATTTATTACCCTTTATTAAAAGAAAATTTATTTGAGAGAGAGTATGGTAATAATTGGTATGTCACGACAGTGTCAGTTGTCCGGTGCCGCTCCCGTCCCGCGGAAGAAGACACTCAGACACCAAAATGCGGGTTAATGAGCCTTTATGGATCGGGATGCAAGCCTCTACATGCGTCCGCTAGCTGGACGTCCTACGTGCAAGCAACAACGGATTTCCTGATACAGCAAGCTATATAGATTTCATAGACCAATCACAATTACAGATGTTATCGGCAGGACCATAAAAACGGCAGGCTTTTCTCTAAATAGGAGGGGTTAAGGCACAGCAACAAAAACCCGGAAGCCGGGTGTAGGCGCCATCTTGGCAGACACGATGGGCGGGGGAGCGAGGAGCGGTCGCCACCTTAAAACGGCTCCCGACATCTCCCTCCTTTTGTTTTACTAAAAGGCAACATTGCTTACCTGAGTGATCACAGTGGTTGATGCCCTCTTATCGTAGCCTATTAGGACCTCTCCCGGCCCTGGGTTGCGCACCCCAGTTCTGGTATAGA
>PVKA01048279.1:0-13875 GCA_004027165.1 Ctenomys sociabilis
ATATCCTGGGCTCCAAGAAATAGTGAATATTTATCTTCACCCAGAACACAGTTGGCTTCCAAGATAAAGAACCAAGCACTTTCTATTACAAGCTCCACATCCCCTTTCTCTAACCACCTCCTCCCTTCTGATAAGAGCCAAGGGCTTTTCACTGCAAACTCCACTGCCCCTAACTTGCTCAGCAATGCATCCCCACCCCCACGCAAGTTAGTCAGCTGCAATAGATTGTAAGCCTTTGAATTAAGCCAGTGAATTTAGAGGTCAGCTGCTTCTCTGCATTAAGAATGAAATAGGGCAGCCTTGTTCATCCTGCACATCTGCTACCCCATGCTTGCACCCTTTTGCAAAGGTAAAATCCTGGTTGAGGTTTCTTGGTGTCTGACTGCTTCAGTATCTTCATTGAAAAATTGAGTCTGGTTGCATATTTCCAATAATTTTTGTGCCCAACATGTGGCTCAGGGATTTCTGAGACTTGTGAACTCCTGCCATTAGGAGACACATTGCACAGTTTAAGTCTAGTGGAACCTGGACAAGAACCTGCATCCAGGTACTCAGGACCTGCAAAGACCTCTGAAAAAAAGCCTGAACAGAGAGACCAGCGGCAAGAAACCCAAGTGACCAGGCAGCTATCAGCATGAATCAAGGTAACAAAAGTCATGGAGGTGACTGGGTATTGCCTTGTCAGCTGAGGGATGGTCTCACATAAGACTGTGACCTTGGGGGAGGTTGAGATGATCTCAGGCATAATTGGAAGTAATTGGCAATAAGGTATCTCAGAGTAAGCTGGACATTGAGTCTCAGGCTTTGGGAAAAACATAGTAGGAAATAAATGTGTCTCTTAGTCAGGACAGACTAGGAAATCAAGGGGCTCAGGGAACAGAATACACTCTGATAGTCCCCTTGGACTGATGTGAATGATTTTGGACCACACTCTGCAGACAAAAAGAAAATAAAGTTCAGATGATAGAATATCGCTGTTTTATTTGACCACAGATCCCCATCCTTATACCTTCTGTCTTCTGGACAAAGTTCAAATTAGAGTATTGAGTACACCAGTTTTTGATTAAATTTGTTAATGTTAAAACACTAGCTTCTCAAAAGGAGATAGATTATGCCCAGTGTTGGTATCAAAGACTGATTGTCCTCTTTTATCTAAAAATCTTGGAGACTTAATAAGAAGCAAAAAGATTTCCTCAAGTCTCCTCCTCCACATGGAGCCCTCTGGATCCCTATCCCATCTTGTAATCCCCAAATCCCCTGACTGGAAGCTCCACTTCCACAGGAGCCAGTGCCAGCCAAGGAGTACCCAGTCTCTCGCACAGTGACCACAGCTGCACAGGGGAAAAAGACTGATCTTATTTATCCTTGGTTCAGAAAAAAATTATGAAGGTGCTGAAAAATGTTCAAATCTTTCATTTCCCCAAAGAACAAAAAGGGGGACAATGAGGGCTCAATTCTGTTCTTCCTTGAGGGATGTTTTCCTGAGCAGGGAAGAAATTGGTTAGTTATTTTAGCTAATTGGTTTTTGTCTTCCAATTTAAGTAGGCATTTTTATTTAATATAATTAAAACATGTCTTGTACTCTGTATACTCTTAGATTATAATTATAGTGTTAACTTGCTCTTCTCTCAGCTCTATAATGGGTTAAGATACAAACACCAGTTCGAGGTTACTTGGAAGTCTGTTGGCAGCCAGTCAAGTTTAAAAATTTAACAATCTGAGGCCAAAGGAGAAAGAAGAACAAAGGACAAACAAAGGGAGAGAAGAACACTTTAATAAAAAACCATACAATAGTCAAGTTTGTTACAAAAAGTTTATAATAAGTGAGATGCAGAAAATACATGAAGAAAGTGTTAAGTGTAAAAGATACACTTTTGACATCAGAGGATTTAGTATGTTAAAAGTTTTGCTTTTGCTACAAAGAGAGCTAGTTTAAGGCAGAAGTGGAAACTCCATGTATATCTAGGAAAAGCTTGTGGAAGACACAGTTTAAGAAATATGCATGTTTGCCTGTTGGATTAGTGGAGCCCAGCCTGTTCCATCTAAGACTCATTGATACCCAAGAGGAAAAAGGACTAGAGGAGCTGTAGCCCCTACTCTTGCCTGTCGCTTCTTCATAGGTCTCAGTTTCTCTCTGTTGGTCCTCATTACCCACAGGAAAGAATAACCAAAATTATAATTATTTTAAAATCAAAAGCTTGGCTAAAAATTAAAAAGGGGACAATTGAAACTTTTAATGTTCTTGCTTTGGTTACCAAAAGGCAGAGAGTTGGAGAGTAGAGGAGCCTAGTACCTCCCATGTTGTGAGTGCATGTGTGTGTGTGTGTGTGTGTGTGTGTGTGTGTATGTGTGTGTGTGTGTGTGTGTGTGTCTCCTGCTTTCTTTGATATGTGATCTACAGTGAAGTTAAAAAGATGATTATTTTTCTCCAAATATCAATTAAGAAAAATAAAAAGATGAAATCTCCAGGGTTTTCCTAATGCTCTTGGCTCTTTCTAGTTACACTAGACTTGCAACTAAAAGACTTAAAGCTTGAAAACATAAAGATTACATATAATTTAAACTGCCTGTGCTTCTCTACCTCTTTACATTTGGGCCTTCCATTTAGAGCTTGATCTGGATTTGACTGGGTATTGTGTTTTTGTATAAATGAGATAATACTTGTATTGTGTAATAAGTCTGTGTGTGGTCATTAACACTGTTTCTTAAATTTTCAAGAGTTCTAAAGATGTTTTAAAGATTGATGACATTTCCAAGACAAACTACCGAATAAGGTTTCTCTCTGTGATTAACAAAAACAGCTGGTACACCAAAATGTGTTCAGTCTCTCCACTGAGGAGTGACTTGCCAGCTTTCCCAAGGTCTTATGGTGCCACGCCCAGTAGTAATTAATTACATTTAGTTAATACAAATATTAAGCAAAAGGTTAAGCTCTCTATATCTAAAGCAATAAAGTTTTAAGATTTCTACATAGCTATAAAGCTTATTATTGCTAATTTCATAGTATATGAAATAATAGTTTCCCAAGTTTAATACTAGTTTCCCCACTTACTTACCTTAGCAATTGTTTTAGATGACAAATCATGTTAACATTTTATGTAATATAATTATACATATGTGTGTATTATCTTTATCCAATGAAATACTTTTGAATTATTATACACAGATAATAGCAGATATTCAATTTATACAACTACTTCCAGGCATTACTGTGTTTTCCCAAATGTATAATGCTTTTAAGGCACATGACTGAAAAATAAACATCGTGTCATACTGACAACCTCCATACTGCCATTGTTCATAATGATGGTTGTGTGAACATTATGTGATTGTGGTATGATAATTTACCTATACTTTATACAGTAGAGATAATGTCATTATGATGATTAGGGGTAAAGCATTAATAATCTGTAAAGCATATTCTACTGAAACATCACTCTGGCAAAAGTGGTTAAAGCACAAGTTAGGTAAAACTTTCTATATGTCATTTAAGATCTTGTAATTAGTTAAAGATAACCACCTAAAATATATTTTAACTTAATAAAATAAATTAAATGTGTTTCACAAGTAATAGAAAAACCTAACTGTTCTCAAATAAAGCTGTCATGATTGTTAGGATAATGCATTATGTTCTTTATTTTTGCTTTTCTAAAGAATTTATTTTATTGAGAAACAAATAGCAATAAGACAGTTTCAAAGCTGATTAATAGGACAGTTTCAATAGTTAATACCTTGTACAATGTTACCTTCTAAGTGGCTATCCATAGTACAAGAAGCAGACAGGATATGTTGTCCAAACAATTTTAGCACAGAAATTTCTTCTCATTGATTTAAACGAAAATAGGTGCTTATTTATCCTAAATATACTGTATATACAGATACAGACAGGACCTTCCTTTGTATCCCCCTTTTTTGTTTAGTCCTGTCAGATTTGGGTATTCCATTGGCATCTAAATACTATAGGTGTATGAATTTACCAAACAAATAACACAGTCCAGCAGTCCACAATAGTAGTGAGTTATCCACGGAAGTTGACTTGTTTTTCACATCTCAGCATATTAATATGGCTTTACTTCACACATCTCCGTTTTATACTTTTCTGCTGGATAGTTAAGATCAAGATAAAGCAAGACCTATATAACAAGAAATGTATCTTTTGTATCTGATAAGGTCAGTCAAGTAGCATCAGGATTTATCCTGTAACCCTGTACTGCAGTTTGCAGATCTTTTGTCAGTGTCAGCCATGTGGATGAGTTATGGCCATTGTTTGACCAATTTGATCTCTGGAAAGCCTGAGAAAAAGTTTTCTCCCCATGTGACTCTCCTTAGGCACACTCTATATCTTCTATTACCTTGCTCTGTGGCTCTATAATCTCCTTGGTCAGAAAATTTTGGACACCATTGAGTTATATGATGTTACAGTACAGGTTCTCCTATGTCCTGAGTCTTCACTGACCTTGAAGGACTAGGGTCAAAATGTTGGCTGGCCTTACAGCCTTTCTATTTCTCTAATTTTGGGTTTGCAAACTGAGGTTGTTAGCCTTCCAGAAGAATAGCTTATTATTATCCTATAACATATGCAGTTGGGTGTAACTTCACTATCTGTCAGAATATCAGACATCTTAGGCTTAACATGGAACAGGTACTTTCCATCAAGTATTTATATGTCAGACTTTCAGTCACTACAGAATATGAAATAAAAAATTTAAAAAATGAAATATATTTAAAGAATATGAATACATGATTACATATTTTACCCAGAAATTTAGAAATCTAACAATATACAGCGCTGTAGCAGAGTAGTCCTGTGACATTTTATTTTATTTTATTTTATTTTTTCATTCATTACCCACTTTTAAAAAAAAGAAAAAAGCAAACAAACTTTTTCTGGGCAGTATGGTAATAATTGATATGTCATGGCAAGAAGAAAATATTCAGAAGACCAGAATGACAGGCAATCCAAACTTGGCCTTTCTATTACTGATTGCTAACTTCAGTGCAGTTGCTTGGTTCACAGGTATCAGCAGGTATAATTAGTCAGGGTAAGAATCCTACCAATTAACTGCTAGCTTCAAAAACCCTGCTGATGTTTCTCAGCATCATTACCTTATACGTCCAGTGCATATAAGTTTATGGCTTTTCCTTGCCACATTTCCCAGCTTTCATGCTTGCCATCTCTTTATTGTCCAATCCTCAAGTTCTCACTTTCCTTTGAATTGTGTTATAACTTTCTATTTGTATTTCTTCTTTTGAGTTCTTAGGCTAGGGAGACTATACAATATTTACACATGTTGGTGTGGTTTATTTCACTTACGCGTAGTGGCATCGACTTAAATACAAATGCTTCAAGTTTATCATTCTTTATAGTTGAGTAATACTCCATTGTATAAAAATACATCTTTTTCAACCATTCCTCAGGTAATGAGCACCTTGGTTGCTTCCAAGATTTCACTCACAAATTGTGCTGATATAAACATAGGTGTATATACAGCACTATGATATGAAGTTTTAAATTCCTCTGGGAAAATTCCCAGTAGGGCGATAGCTGGCTTATAGGGGATTTCCAGTCCTAGTTTTTTAAGAAGTCTCCCATACTGATTTCCATAATGGTTGCACCAGTCTATATTCCCACCAGCAGTGGAGGACTCACTTTTCCCCACAGCATTTCCCACATTTGTTGTTGGTTGATTTCTTTATGATAACTGTTCTTTCCAGGGTGAGATGGTATCTCAGTGTTGTTTTAATTTACATTTCATGGACGGCTAGTAATGTGGACATATTTTCGTGTATTTATTCACTTCCTTAATCTCGTCCTCTGAGAAGTATGTGTTCATCTCTGATGACCATTTCTGGATGGGTCTTTAAATTTACGAACCCTAATGTACTTTAGTTCTTTATAAATTCTAGAGAGCAGATGTTTGCCTGAATGCTTAGTAATTAAGATTTTTTTTTGAAATTTGCAGGTTATCTTTCACTTTGTTGGTAATTTCTTTTGTCATACAAAACTTCTCAATAAGTGGTGGGCCCAGTTGTTAATTCTTTCAAGTATTACCCATGCTATTGATACTTGTTCATTAACTCTTTGCCTACCCCTATGTCTTCAAGAGTTCACTGTACTTTCTCTTTCAGGAGATTCAGTGTTTCTGTTTTAATGTTTAGATCTTTAATCCATTTTGACATTAGCTTAGTACATGGTGATAGTCCTGGACTAGTTTTAGTTTTCAGCATGTACAGAGCCAGTTTTTCCAGCACTATTTGTTAAAGAGGCTATCTTTCTTCCAGTATTCATGTTTGGCTTCTTTGTGTAAAGTCAGGTTGTGTTCCTAGGGGCCTGTACATCTTTTAATCTATTCCATTGATCCTCAGGTCTATTTTGTTGCCAATACCATACTGATTTTACCATAGTAGCTTTGCTGTATAATTTCAAGTCAGGAATTGTAATGCCTCCTGCCTTATCTGTATTGGCCAGGATTGCTTTTGCTACTCGAGGTATTTTCTGGTTCCAAATACATTTTAGGAATGATTTCTCTAGGTCTGGGAGGTATGTTGGTGGCAGTTTGATAGGGATTGTATTAAATCTGTACAACAGATTTGGAAATATGACCATCTTCACGATGTTGGTTCTTCCTATCCATGAGCAGGAAATATATATATATATATTTTTTTTTTTTTCTGAAATCCTATACGATCTCTTTTTTTTAGAATATTGTAATTTTTTGTAAAAAGATCTGTGACTTCTTTAATTAGGTAAATTCCAAAGTATTTCATTTTCTGCAGTACTATTGTAAAAGGTATTGTCTCTCTAATTTCCCTCTCAGTATGTTTGTTATCTGTGTAGAGGAATGTTATTGACTTTTGGGTATTGACTGTGTATCGTGCTATGGTACTGAATTTGTGTATAAATTCTAATAGCTTCTTGGTGGAGTCTTTTGGATCTTCCAAGTAAAGTATCATGTCATCTGCAAGTAGTGATAATTTAACTTCTTCTTTATCTATTCTGATTGCTTTTATTTTTTCCCTCTTGTGTAATAACTGCAGCTAATGATTCCAATACTATATCAAATAGTAGGGGTGACAGAGGATATCCTTTTCTTGTACCAGATCTGAGAGTAAAGGACTTCAATTTTTCCCCATTTAGAATTATATTATCCATAGGGTTGTCATAGGTGGCTTTTATCAAATTGAAGTGGAGTCCACTTATTTCAATTTTTTGCAGGACTTTGAACATGAATGAGTATTTTGTCAAAAGCTTTCTCTGCATCAACTGAGATGATCATGTGGTTTTTAGATTTTGCTCTATTGGTATTGTGTATTACATTAATCGATTTTCCAATATTGAACCATCCTTGCATCCATAGGATGAATCGTATCGGGTCAAGGTGTGTGACCTTCTTGATGATTTTCTGTATTCTATTTACTATGATTTTATTGAGGGTTTTTTCCTCTATGCTCATGAAAGAGACTAGACTGTAGTTCACTTTTTCAGTTGCATCTTTCCCTGGTTTTGGTATCAGTATAATATGTGCCTCCAGGAGTAATTTTGGGAGGATTGCTTCCTTTTCAATTTCAATGAAGAGTTTGAGAAGTGTAGTGATTATATCTTCTGTGAATTTCTTATAGAATTCAGTTGTGAATCCATCAGGACCTGGACTTTTCTTTGTTGGCAAGCTTTTTATTACATTTCATATTTCAGTTGCTGTTATTGGGCTATTGAGAGTGATTATATCTTGTTGATTCAGTTTTGGTAATTTGTACCTTTCGAGGAATCTGTCCATTTCTTCTATGTCTTTTTTTTTCTGTAGGAATGAGTATTCTCAAAGTATCTGTTGATAATCTTCTGAATTTCCACGAGGTCTGTGGTGATTTTACCCTTTTCATTCCTTATTGCTTGTATTTGAATTTTTTGTTTCCTCTTTTTGATGAGGATGACTAGAGGCTTATCAACTTTATTTAGTCTTTCAAAGAACGAACTTTTTGATTTGTGGATGCTTTGAACTATTTTCTTCATCTCAATTGAATTAATTTCTACTCTAATCTTTATGACTTTTTCACATCTTTGTGCTCTGGGTTTTGTTTGCTATTTCTTTTCTAGATGTTGAAGGTGCAACATTATGGTGTTTATTTGTTCCCGTTCTGTTTTCCTAATGTGTGAGTTCATAGCTATGAATTTCCCTCTGAGAACTGCTTTTATCACATCCCATGAATTCTGATATGTTGTGATTGAATTTTCATTGAATTGTAGATTTTGTTGAATTTCTTGTTGGATTTCATCTGTGACCCATTCATTGCTGAGTAGGATGTTGTTTAATTTCCATGTATTTAGTGGGTTTTTCTGGTTTTTTTTTGTTTGTCATTTATTTCTAGTTTCATTGCACTGTGGTTAGGTAATATGCATGGGATAATTTCTATTTTGTTGCATATACTTAAGCATGACCTCTGTACTAGTATGTGGTCTATTTTAGAAAATGACTTATGTGCAGCTGAAAAAAATATCTATTCAGCTGTGGTTTGGTCAAACACTAGTATATGTCCACCAAATCTATTTGTTGTAATCTGTGGTTTGGTTCTGATATTTCTTTGCTAATTTTTGGTCTGGTTTTATCTATGTTTTTAGGATAAGGGAATGTTAAGGTCTCCTATTAAGTTTGTTGTATTGCATATTATATTTTTTATGTCCATTAAGATTTGTCTTATATAGTTGAGTGCTCCTGTGTTTGGTTCATACATATTTATGAGTGTTACCTATTCCTCTTGAATTTTTCTGCTAACCAATATATAGTGGCCTTCTTTATTTCATTTGATCCTTCTTGGTTTAAAGTTGAGACTGTCTGAGAAGAGAATAGCTACTCCTGCTTTTTCTCTGAGGTGCTGGTGTATGTAGTATTGTTTTCCATAAGTGTTTCTTTTATACAGCATATTGTTGGATTTTTTTTAGTAATCCACTGTGCCAGTATAGTTCTCTTAATTGATGAATTGAGCCCATTTATGTTGATGTTTATAATTGAGATGTGTTGACTTATGATTGACATGTTATTTACCTGCTGTCGTTTACTCCTTTTTGTCTTGTGCTTAATTGTTTGACCTATTTAGTGGGTTCCTTTTGTTCTCGTTCTTAGAGATCATTTTGGTCCTTCTCTAGAAAATATTTCAGTAGTCTGTGTAGGGTTTACTTTTTCATCATGAAATTCTTTAGTTGTTATTTGTCATGGAAGTATTTCACTTCTCCAAAAACATTGGGACAGTTTTGCAGGGTATTCCAGTCTGTGATGAAATTTGTTTTCATGGAGGACTTGAAATACTCTGCTCCTTGATCTTCTTGCATTCATGGTTTGTGAAGAGAAGTTGGCCTTAAGTTTGATGAGTTTTCCTTTGAATGTGATTTCTTTCTTTTCTTTATCGGCTTTCAGTATATTATTCTTGTGTTGGATTTCTGGGATCTTGACTATTATATGTCTCAGTGTGTCTTTACTTGGGTTGAAGTTATTTGGTGTTCTGTATGCTTCGGTGACCTGAATGTTGGATTGTTTTCTCATATTTGGGAAGTTTTCTGCTATTATTTCTTCCCATACCCTTTCTATATCATTTGCATTGATTCCTTCTTTCTCATTGGTGCCTATTTCTCTCATTGTTCAACTTTGTATAGTCTTGCAGGTGACAAATTACTTTTTCCTGCATCCTTATTTTTTTTAAAGAGATCTTTTGTTACCTTTTCACTAGCTGCACCAGCATCTTCAGGATCTGAATCTCTATCTTGACTTTCACTGATGAGGTTTTGTGTTTCAGATTTTAAGTTTCTCTATATCTTTTGGACTCTGCTTCATGCAATCTATTTGTTTTCTGTATTGCTCATTCAAGGAATCCATTATTTTTCTAATCTCTATTTTTTTTTAAATCAATGTTTTCTTTAGAAGCAGCTATACATTCTTTTACAATAGAGTATTTTTCAGGTTGGGTTTCATCAATATGTTTCTGTATTTGATTCTTTACTTCAGATGCTATGAATTCAGAGATGTCTTGTTTTATTTCAGAAATTATTTATGCTCTTAGTTCCTCTATATCTTTCTGCTGTTGCTTATTTACTTCTGACACTATTATTTCATAGATTTTAGCTAAGCTAGTGTCCTCTGCATTTGTTCTGGGTGGGCACTGGGTTTCTCCTGTATGTTTCTGTATTTGATTCTTTACTTCAGGTACTATGAATCAGAGATTTTTTTTTTCTTTCAGAAATTAATTTTGCTCTGAGCAAAATTACTGCCAGTGCTATGAATTCATACATTTCAGCTGAGCTAGTGTCCTTTGTATATGTTCTGGGTGGGCTGGAGCCCTGAGATTGCATTTTGCTTCTTCTTTTTGTCATTTCATATAGCACTGATCTCTGACCTTTGGTGTAGAGCTTTGGTGCAGTTATAACTTTAGCATCTAATGAAATTCAGGTGCCGATCTATTCAGTTTGAATTTATCCAGTTATGCCTGGCTTGGTTCTAGCTGTTGTGTCCCACTCCTTCCTGCAGACCTTGGAAGTGAACCTGTGGCACTCTTCTGTTGTGCTCTTGGCCAGGGGGCACAGGGGAACATAGAAGCTCACCCCCACACTCATACGGCCTGGGCTTGCGCTGGATTGCAGGAGTCAAGATTTCCAAAGAAAGTCAGAGAGCAGGGCAGAAAGGGTCTGGAGAATGCGGTAGTGGAAGGACTCACTCTGGGGTTGGCCTGGTCTTGATCTGCAGAGATCTAACCAGCACAAGGGAGCCCGGGATCTCATCCCCACACTTTCCAGCCCTGAGCCTGGGCTGGATGGGAACTGTGGAGGTTTCCAAGATAGGGAGAGGGTGGAGCAGAAAGTGTCCTGAGAATTCAGTGGAAGGACTCACTCAGGGTCTCAATCTGCAGAGATCTAACAGTGCAAAGGAGCACAGGAATTCATCCCCACATTCGCTGGGCCTAAGTGTGCGTTCTGTTCTTAATGTTAAGTTTTCTTTATAAAACTTTATATCTGTTATCTGTTAACATTCCACAGGGCTTCATCTTCTAAGACAACTATGGTTGATTAAAAGAGTAACACTTTTCTGGTCATATTATATATTTCAAGGTACTAATTTTCTGAAAGAGATGACTGAGCTTATGTGTTCAGCAATTGAGATTTAGAGACCAAAACTACATATTATGTGGACTAAGAAGGCAGCCAATGTTTTTGTCCTGGCCCTCCAAGGTCACCAAAGATCCAGAACACAAGAGGACCTTTTCAACAGAATCTTAGTGAGTCACCCAACCCCTGAACAAAGAGATGGCTGGACCATAGAGAACAGGAGTTAACCAGAGCACAATGTACTAAACAGGAGAGTCAACAAAGAGAGAAATGTTCTCGATACTTCCACAAGAAGCTCCATGGTTAAGCAAGGTCATGACACATCTTGGTGGGGGATGCAGAGAGGCTCTACATGTGATCCCAAAAACAATGCCTGAAAAGCCTTCACTGGCCTTGGTATCTGGCAAAAACAGTTAATTTTGATTGATGCTGGTCTTATTTTAAGTTGACCTTGGACACCCAGCAAAAATATGTACCTCAAATCATATTAAAGTAATAGTAATTGGCACAGACAAAACTTCAAAAAATGTCCCCAGTCACTGACCCTTATTGATAGTTTCTGGCTACACCTGTAAACAAGTCTAAGTGCCAACTGATGATAATTTCTGGATCACAGTTGGTATTCTGAGCCCTTAAAAACAGTGTCTGGATGTGATGGCTTTCCTAATCTTCTTTCCATTCCAGTGCCTTGGTCATGCATGCCTTACAAATTATTTATTCTTATGAAGAGATGGCCTTTAGCAAATAGTCCTGCCACTTCTTCTGCCTAACATGCTCCTGATGGAGAAACAGAGAGAATGAACTTTTGCTCACTAAGTTTGGAGAAAAGAAAAAGAAATGCAAAACTATAAGATGATGGAAATTGATAAAAACAGGGTTTGTATTTTCTGTCAAAGCACAAGGTCAAAACAACTCCTTTTGTGCTTAACTGACCAGGTCATCCACTCATTGTCTACCACCACCTCCCTCCAATTAATATTCTGAGCTTTAGGAAATGGTGACTATTTACCTTACCCAGAAAACAGCCAGTTTCAAGACAGAGAACCAAGAACTGTCCATTCCAAGCCCCGTGTGCCTTTCTTATTGTCACTTCCTCCCTCATGATAAGAATCATGGACTTTTCAGTGCAAACCCCTGGCCCCTCTCTAACTTACTCAATAATGCATCCCCACCACCTCCACCACTCAAGTTAGTCAGCTGTGATAGATTGTAAGCTTTTGAATTAAGCCAGTGAATTTAAAGGTCAGTTGCTTCTCCTGCATTAGGATAAAAGAAGCAGCCCTCCTTTGTTCTGCGCATCTGCTACTTCAAGCTTGTACGCTTTTGCAAAAGTAAAAGCCTTTTCAAGATTTCTTAGTGTCTGAGTGCTTCATTACCTGCACAGACAAAATGAGTGTAGCGGCTCATTTCCAACATGTCTAACTGAAATGGTATGTTTTTATTTTTACCCCTCACATACTCACGATCCTGAATCCTGATTCCATCCCTTCTACTCTCTGCAACTGAGAGTCTGACTCTGATAACACACAAGTGAGCTCACACTGTATTTGCTCTTCTGCTTTTGGCTTATTTCATTCAGTATCCTCTAAGTTCATCCGTGTTGGTGCAGTGACAACATTTCCTTGTGTAAGATTTCACAGTGTTTGTTTTCATATTTGTGCACTTTATCTGCTTTGAGACACACAAGAGGTGTGGGTATTTTCAGCATGTTCCTCCATGTCCTTTGGACCTACCCCCATGGAATCCCCAGAATATGTGGCAGTTTGATTTGCACTGTTTTGTTTTGTTTCTGGGAATTGAAATCGTGACCTTGTGCTTGTCAGGCAGGTGCTATGTCACTTAGCTATATCTTCAGCCATGATTTTTAATATTTTTGAGGTGTTTTAATATTGTTTTCCTCAAAGCCTTGTGCATTCTGGCCAAAAAGTTTCTTTTTTCCCCACATTCTCTCCAGCACTTGTTATCTTGTCTTTTGATGACAATCACTCTTCTAACAAGTGTAATGCTGTGTCACTGCAGTTTTGATTTGCATTGCCCTTGGGATTGGTAATGCTGAGCAGCTTTCTATGTACCTATTGGTAATTTGTTTCAGGTTCTTGACCCATTTGTAAATTCAGCTGTTTATTTTCTCACGCTGTTGCTGTGTGTATTTCTGTATTTTATATATTGTTCCTTTATCACTTGTGGGATTTGCATTCATTTTCTCCTATTCTGATATATTTTTTTCCAGTACCAGGGATCAAACTCAGGAGCTTGAGCTAGCTCCCCAGCCCATTTTCTCCTGTTCCGTGTGCTGACTGTTTCCCTTGCTGTGCTGAAGCCTTTCGATTTTAGCTATGTTTTAAATTTTGAAGAACTCTGCCCCTGAATTTTACTGTTTAATTAATTGCCTGTTGTTAATTTGTTGAATTCTGTGTCTTCACTTTCTCTTTTCTCTCTTTTTTTAAAGCCCTGTGTCTCACTTGATATGTGTTCCAAGATGCTTTCCTTTTCCTCTGTGCATCTCTGGGCCACTTCCAGCTTGGCTGTCTCTGGCAGCCCTTTGATTTTGGCCCTGCTGCTGGGCTCCACCCACTGTGTTTCATTGGTCCTGGCTTCCTTAGGCCCCTTTGGGGCTTCCCTCTCCCAGAGCTCTCCATTTCCCATTCCTCCAGACCTGTCCTGCAATTAGGGACTTCTTTAAATAGCACCTTTTAGCGCGGCCGACTCCGCCATCCTGCTCCATCCCGCCTGCCCCCGCCCAGCCCCCTGAGACTGGCCAGAGACAGCGCGGCCGACTCCGCCATATT
>PVKA01048280.1:0-13870 GCA_004027165.1 Ctenomys sociabilis
GGTTTCCCTAAGCAGTTCAGGCTGACCTTAAACTATGTATCCCAGTCTAGCATGCACTTGGGTGGTCCTCCTGCCTCAGCCTTCTAAATTGGTAAGATTACAGGTGTGTGCTACCAGGCTAGGCTTTGTTTTCTGATGCATAATGTGTTCCCCTTAACCTCCCCCCCCTCTCTACATCATGGCAAAGTAGTGATTCTTGAGTAATGAAAACTATTTCAAAAGCTGAATTAGCTGTGCACAGTGTTGAAGTCCTGTCATCCCAGCTGTTCTAGAGGCTGAAGCAGGAGGATCTCCTTGAGCTCAAGAGCAGCCTGGACTATAGTAAGACCCTGTCTCAAAAAAAAAAAAAAAAAAAAAAAAAAAAAAAAAAAAAAAAAAAAAAAAAGACCCAAACACACGGGGCTGGGAATATAGTTCAGTGGCGCAAGCACCTGCCTGGCAAGTGAAAAGTCCTGAGTTCGAGTCACCACACCAGCAAATAATAATAGGAAGTTCAAGGGGGAGAGAGACCTAGGTCCTGGGAGAGTGAAGGAGGGATCTGCCCAGGCAAGGTGTGAAATCACCAAAAGGCAAAAGTGGGTGAGAGTTCTACAAGGGGTCAAGTGACAAAAGAGACAGACAGAGAGGAACTGAAATTGGAGAAGTTGCTGTCTGGGCAAGGGTTCCAGCGGACAGAGGGCTACTGCAGCCATAGTGGGTGTGAGGGCGAGTGAGGGCCCTGTGTCGGGTGAGGACAGGAGGAGACAGGATGTGGGCTTCCAGGAGGAACTGGGGCCAGGCTGCCCTGACAGGGGCGTCCGCTCCGAGGGGGGCGGGCAGGCGGGGCGGAGGCAGAGCAGGAGCACAGAGCCACTCTGTTCCCGGAGGCCGCTTCACGGTTTGAGCTCATGAATATTTCAGTCAAAGAAGTCTTGAGTGTCACATTCCAGGGTGCTGGGTGGGCGGGATTCTGGGTTCTATTTACTGTCAGAAAAAAGCGCAGGCAGGAGAGGGATTCTTCTGAGTTTCTGGGAAGCAGGGGCTGAGGAAGGGCCTGGCTACACCTGTGCCCTGGTTACCCTTCGCTTTTTCCCTTTGAAACCAAGTTTCCCTATATATAGCCCTGGCTGGCCTTGAACTCACAGAGATCCTCCTGCCTCAGCCTCCCTGGAGCTGAGGTTACTGGCAGGCAGCACAACACCTGCACGTGCAGGTGACTGTCTGAGCAGAGGAGCCACCTCCCTCCTCTTGGGGGTCGAGGCAGTGTAAAGCCTTGTGCTTGGGAGATCCGAATCCTGGGTCTGCCGCCTCTGGCTAGGTGACTGTGCAGTCTCCCACCCTCTCTGAGCAGAGCCTCAGCTTCCCTATTTGTCAAGTGAAATAACAGGGAATGACAATCCTGAAGCCTGGAATCCCTGGAATGCTGGGGAGGCTGAGGCAGGAGGGTCACAAGTTCAAAACCAGCCTGGGCAACTTAATGAGAGCTTGTCTCAAAATAAGAAGTAAAAAGGGCTAAGATTTTTCAGGATATGCTTGAGAAATTCAGCTGTTCTGTTTGTTTATTTATCTTTGGCAGAACCAGGGATTGAGCTCAGGCCCTTGTGCTCACCAGGTAAGCATTTGTTCTACTGAGCCATCTCCCCAGCCCCTTATTTTTTATTTCATTTTTTATTTTTACTTTAGGGAAGGATCTACAGGGTGTGCAGGGTCTGACTACTAGATCAGACTCACAGTGATCCACCTGTTTACAGCCTCTCAAGAGCTGGGATTACAGGCCTGCGCCACCACACCCAGTCTCAATTCCTGTTTCACTACACCCCGGACACAGGCCTGAGGTTTGGACCCTCAGTCTCTGGGCCTGCTTGCAGGTGCTTAATCTGCTAAGCTATTTGGCCAGCCCTTTTCACTGTTTTTGTTTGTTTGAACCAGGGATTGAGGGCTGGGAAGATGGCTCAGCACAAGGGCCTGAGTTCAATCCCTTGTTCTGCCAAAAGACTCAGAGAGGGACTTCTATAACTGCTTCCCTAGCTGCTGCTGCTGCTGTTTCTTCTTCTTCTTCTTCTTTTTTTTTTGGTGGAACCAGGGATTGAACTCAGGCCCTTGCGCTTGCCAGGGAAGCACTTATTCCACTGAGCCATCTCCCTGGCCCCTCTTCTTCTTCTTCTTCTTCTTCCTCCTCCTCCTCTTCCTCTTCTTCTTCCTCCTCTTCTTCCTCCTCTTCCTCCTCCTTCTTCTTTTCTTGTGGCTGGCTCAGCCCACCCTGGGGGCAGGGCTGGCATGGCATGTGGTGCTGGAGATTGAACTTCGGTCCCTTGCCTAAACAGGTGCTTTAGAACACAGAGCTATCTCATCGGCCCCATATCTTTTATTTTATTTATTTATTTATTTATTTTTATCTTTTTTGAGGCAGGGTCTCACTGCAGTTCAGGCTGGCCTAAGCTCACTTTGTAGCTCAGGCTGGTCTCGAACTCACCAACAATCCTCCTGCCTCTGCCTCCCGAGTGCTGGGATTACAGGCATGCGCCACCACGCCCAGCTCCCATATCTTAATAGTAATGATACATGGAGAAGAACTGGTCTTGGGTGGGTGACCTCCAAATGATATAGGGAAAAATTATCTCCCGACCTGACCTGGATGGGCTTGTGTTCTCTAAAACTAAATGAATTAATTTTAGGAGCAAATGGAGGTTATGAGCAGAATATATTTATTGAGGGAAAGAAAGCTCCTGTCTGAGAGAGGGACAGGAGGGGACCCCTGAGCAGGTAGTCCGCAGAAGCTGTCTCTTCCAGGAACTTTGTAAAACCACCTGGGGCTAAGGTGGAGGCTTAGATGGACAAGAGGTGGGACAAAACTATGGTCACCTAGTGGGATTACAAGCACCATTGCTCAGGTAAAATTGATTAGGCCCAGGACCAAATGGGGTAGCGAGTCACGTAGCAAGCGGGCATGAATGTAAAACAGGGCCTTATCTGGTGGCCTTCAGACAGTGCTTCTTCCTGGGTAATGAGCAATCCTGGACGCCAGTCTTTAGGCAGGTGAGCATTCCTTTGGTCTTTAGGTCTGGCTCCCGCAGGAGCACCCGTCCCTCCCACAGTTGTCGGGTGTCTGGTCTTTGTTATCTCCTTCTAGGGCCTGACTCTGACTGCCTATAATATTTCTATCTAACTCAGTTTCCCTGCAACACTAATACCTGTGGGGCTGGGGAGATGGCTCAGTAGAATAAGCATTTCCCTGGCAAGTGCATGGGTCTGAGTTCAATCCCAGGTTCCGCCAAAAAAAAAAAAAAAAAAAAGTAACACTTGTGCTGGGCTTGATGGTGTACCCAGCAGTCAGGAGGCTGAGGCAGGAGGCTCACCTAGTTCAAGGCCCGTTTGAAGAGTTTTGAGACCCTGTTTCTAAAAAAGAAAATGTGATACAGAGCCTATGATATAAGGCTGATATATAGAACTCCAAATCATATAAGGAAAGTATTCTTTTTTTTTTTCTTTTTTATCTATTTGGTACAGGGTCTCACTACGCGACTCATACTGTAGTGGTCCTACTGTTTTCAGCCTTCCCAGCACTGGGATTACAGGCATATATCACAGCCTGCTCCGTAGCCAGCTCAGCACACCCCAGGGGTGGGGCAGCCACGCATGTGGGACGGGGGCTTGAACCCTGGTCCCTGTGCTTGCCAAAGCGGGTGCTTAGTGTGCTGGGCTGTATCACTGGCCAGAACTGAAGGGAACTATTCTAACTCCCAATCTGCTAGATGTCTAAAACCCTGAGTTGATGTTCTACATTCTAAAATTGAGGAATGAATTCTAGGAACAAAAGAGGTTAAGGGTGTTGGGTGGGGCACAGCAGCGAAGCAGAAGGGGGAGGGAGCTTTTTTAAGGCAGGGAGATGGGGGACCCTTCTGACCTGAGACAGGAAGGCTGAGACTTTGTGGACCTTTGCTAGGGGTGGACCTCGAGGGGCAGGCTCAGTGACACCTAGGGAGCTGGCTGGGATCTCCTTACGGCATGGGAAAAGTGAGATTAAATTGGGCTGGAGAACCCTGGGCGTGGTGGCGCAGGCCTGTAATCTTAGCATTCGGGAGGCTGAGGCAGGAGGATTGTTGTGAGTTCAAGACCAGCCTGAGCTACAAAGTGAACTTAAGGCCAGCCTGAACTGCATAGTGAGACCCTGTCTCAAAAAAGACAAAAATAAATAAATAAATAAATAAATAAATAAATAAATAAATAAATAAAATAAATTGGGCTGGGGAGACGGCTCAGTGGAATAAGTACTTCCTTGGCAAGTACAAGGGCCTGAGTTCAATTCCTGGTGCCTGAGTTCAATTCCTGGTTCTGTCAAAAAAAAAAGTGAAAGGAAATTACATGCAGGACTGGGGGTGGAAGACAAAGGTGGTTTCTGGAAAGACTATGGTTTTGGGGGCTTCAGCCATGTTAGATGATCCCCATAATAATAATAATTTGGTAATTTATGTATTTATTTATTTATTTTTGGTGCCAGGGATTGAGTGTGGGACCTTGTGCTTTCCAGGGAGGCACTTAAGCTGCTGAGCTAGCTCCCTGGCCATAATCCATAATTCAGCAATTTGTACTGGGGCTGGAATGTACCAACAAGTAGGAGCTAGCAGGCGTGGTGGCGCAGGCCTATTATCCAGTACTTGGGAGGCTGAGGCAGGAGCTTCATTGTTAAATTCAACAGGAGCCTGGAGTACACAGTGAGTGAGCTCAAGGGCAGCCTGACCTGAACTGCACAGTGAGACCCCATCTAAAAAGCAAAGGAACAACAAAGCCTCTGTCTAGGAGGGTTATTGCTGACTCTCCTTTTTGAACCAGGGATTGAACTTAGGCCCTTGTGCGTGCCAGGGAAGCACTTATTCCACTGAGCCATCTCCCTAGCCCCTGTTGACTCTCCTTTTTAAGGGTGCTTTAAAGGTGAGATGAGGGCCGCTGGCTCAGCGGATTAAGGCATCTGTTTAGGCAGACACAGGGCTCAGGGTTTGATCCCCCAGCCTGCTGTGCCAGCCCTGTCCTGGGGTCTACTGAGGTGGTGATGGAGACTGGCTGTGGTGGCGCGTGCCTGTAATCCCAGCACTGGGTAAGCTAAGAACAGGAGGATCACTATGAGTCGGATCTGTGTAGCGAGACCCTGTACGTCCTGGACTAAATACAAAATAAGAATAATAATAATAAAGGTGAGCATGAGATGAGTTCAAGGTGGGGCAGAACTATAACCAAATCAATAAGATGACAAGTATAGTCATTTGAGTAGTACTGATTAAATATGGGTTCGAAATACAGAAGTTAAGTTACAGAACAACACATAAGGAACAGCTAATGACTCCCCTGGAAGGGGTGGCTTGGGGAGGTTTGGGTCACCCCCTCCGAGGCATTTGAGGACAGCTGCTTAGAACATACTGCATATGGGTGAGCAGTTCCTCCAAGCGGAGCTATCAGGAATGTGCCTCTAGCCACAGACGTCTTTCTCCTCCTGACTCTTCCAGGGTGGAGCCCTATCTGACTGCCTGGAATATTTCCAGATGACGGAGCTACCTAAAACAACAGCTAAACCTAGCCCAGCCAAGGGCCTTTAATCCCAAATTCAAATTCAAATTCTGGTTCAGTGACTTCCTGGCTGTGGGGCCTTTCCTAAGTGCCTTGACCTCTCTGTGTGTCTGCTGGAGCTTCTTTAGGATGATGGGAAGGAGACAGGCCAGCTGATAAGCTTTCAGGCAGCACTCACAGCTGTGGCTCTGGGCGTGGAGTGAGGCATTCTCAGCCCTGATAGGGGCCCACCCCAGGCCTGATAAGGATCAGTAGCCGCCTAGGGATACCGAGACCAGAGTGCACCAGTATCCTTTCCTGGAAGCCTTGCAGGGCCCTTTTTCCTCTAGTAGAGCCCGCTGTATCAGCCCCATCCCCCACTGGCCTGTAGTTATCCACCCAGAAATCCAGCCAGGTGCATAACCTCAGCACTCTGGAAGGCTGAGGCAGGAAGATCCCCAGTTTGAGCCCAGACCATGCAATTTAATGAATCCTATTACAAATTAGAAAAAAAAAAGTTTTAAAGAGGACTGGGGAGGGGCTGGGAAGATAGCTCAGTAGAATAAGCACTTACCTGGCAAACACAAGGGCCTGAGTTCAATCCCAGTTCACCCCCCAAAAAAAAATTACCTTGAACCCTCATACATAATAAATAAAACGCCCAACAACAAGAATCTAGCATAAGTCTAGCGCTTGGAGCCCAGGGACTTCCCCTTGATTCCTCCCGACTAACAAAGGCACAGTGGGAATTTCCAGAGAAGGGCCCTTGACCTCCACCACACAGCTCAGGGCTTCACAGGCACCCGGCTGGCTGGCTGGCTGCGGAGGAAGATCACTGTCACTTCCGGTGCGGGCTGGACATCCGAGGACTCTACCCAGAGACTCCCCCAGGGGTCACTTTGGGTCTTTTTGTCTTGTTGTGAAGATGGAGCCCAGGTCCTCTGCACTGAGCTGCAGCCCCAGCGGTTTGTATTTATTTATTTATTTAAAAATAGGATCTCTAAATTGCAAATTGCCAGGACTAGGGTTGAATTTGCAATCTTCCTGCCTCAGCCTCCAGAGGGCTGGCGTTTGACAGGGCCTTCATCCTTGTACCCTGCTGGCCTGGCTTTTGTAGCCTTAAGTGAAAAGTCACACTTTTAAGCAAAAACCACCCTGAAGTCCCTGGCTGTCTCAGAATAAAACACAAATCATGCTTTTCATGAGAATGGGATTAGCATGCCAGGTACATGGCTCAGTGGAATAAACGGTTCCCTGGCAAGTGCAAGGGCCTGAGTTCAATCCCTGGTTCTGAACAAAAATAAATAAATAAAATTAAGAAAGAGAATGGAATTAGGCCCCAGGAGATTGTCCTCTGTCCCTCCTTTCGGTGGTCTCTGATTATGTCCCTACCAAGGAGCTGTAATCCTAACCCAGTGTTTCAGAACAATGAATAAAGGTTAACATTTACCAGGTATGAAATTTGTGGTGATGCCGCACACCTGCGATTCCAGCCGAGGAGGCTGAGGCAGGAGGGTCACTGCGAGCTCGAGGCCAGTCTGCGCTACACAGCGAGGCCTTGTCTCAAAAGCAGACAAAACAAGATGCGGGAGTGGGTAAACGGGTGGGGGCGGACGCACGGCCGCGAGCGGGAGGCGCCGGGCGCCGCAGCCAGGTGGCGCCGCGCCTGTCTCCAGGGCGCCCCCGCCCCGCCTCCCGCCGCACACCTGGCGCCTCCCTTCCCGCCGCGCGCACCTGGGCGCGCACCTGGGCGCGGACGCTTCCGCAGGAAGAAGGAAGCCGCCCCGCCCGCGCCAGTCCCGGCGCCACCATGTCCGCCTCGGCCGTGTTCATCCTGGACGTCAAGGGCAAGGTGAGGCTGGGGGCTGCCGAGGCCGCAGCCCCGGGAGACTCCGCGGAGGGCGTGGGGACGGCCACCCCCGCCTCGAACAGTCCCTCGCCCGGGCCTCCGAGCCTCAGTGTCTCTGCGGGTGACAGCGAGCAGCAGAGCCGCCCCGCCGAGGAGAACCGAGGCGGCCCAGTCCTTGCGGACCACCCTCGCTGCAGAGTCAAGGAGTACAGTGGGCCAAGACGATTTTTCGCGGTGGCCGGTGGCCTGTCATCCCTGCACTCTGGGAAGCCTGGGCAGCTTAGTGACTTAGCAAGGCCCTGTCTCAAAATTAAAAACAAACAAACAAAATCCAGAATAGGCTGGGTTGCTGGGGAGACAGCTCAGCAGAATAAGCACTTGCTTGGCAAGCACAAGGGCCTGAGTTCAATCCCCAGTTCTGCCAGAATAGGCTGGGCACGGATCCATGCCCAGTGTGAAGGGCCCGGATTGGGTCCCCAGTACTGCACCAAGTCAATAAATTAATAATAAATAGATATTACGTCCCTCAGCATCGGAGCAGGAGGACTTAATTCTTCTTGGGAGACGCCTTGTCCCTTCCTTTATGCCTCTCATAGCCGAGCTGGCAGGAACAATAGGCCTGCTAATAGTAATAGTGAGAACCTAGCAAGGATCAGTGCATGCTGTGAACCTGTAGTCCCAGCTACTCCAGAGGCTGAGGCAGGAGGGTCTCTGGAGCCCAGGAGTTCAAGGTCAGCCTGGGCTTTATAGTGAGACCCTATCACAAAACTTCTGGTTAACTCCAACCTAACGTGTTTGCAATATGGAACACCTTGGACAAGGGTAGGAACTGTAGCCAGCCATGGTGGTGCAAACCTGTCGTCCCAGCTGGGAGGATGAAGCAGAAGGATCCCATGAGTTCAAGGCCAGCCTGGGCTACCTAGTGAGTTCAAGGTCAGCCTCAGCTACCTACAGAGACCCTCTAACACTTAGTTTGAGACAGGCTCTTGACATTTCTCAGACTGAGCTCCAATTTGCAACCTTCCTGCCTCAGCCTCCAGAGTAGCTGAGGTTACAGGCCTGTGCCCCCTTAACACAGGTGCTACCTGCATTCTCATAGACAGCTCTGGGCCTCACTGCCTGTTGCAATCATATGCCCATTGTATGGAAGGGTAAACTGAGGCACACGGCATCTTGGCCAGGTACTCCCAGATGGGAAATCCAATCTTATTTGGGCCCCAGTGGTGACTGAGTTCTTTGTCCACTCACAGCCTCTGATCAGCCGTAACTACAAGGGCGACGTGGCCATGAGCGAGATCGACCACTTCATGCCTCTGCTCATGCAGCACGAGGAGGAGGGCGCGCTGGCCCCCCTGTTGAGCCACGGCCGGGTGCATTTCCTGTGGATCAAGCACAGCAACCTCTACTGCATCCACCCAGGCTACTTCTGGGGCGCGGGCGGCAGCAGCTCAGGCGTGGAGAGGATGGGCTGACATCGGAGAGTGCAACATCTCTGCTGTTAGAGTTGCAGGTGTTTCCCTAGAAACATGGCGCGCGCCTGTCATGCCAGCACTCAGGAGGCTGAGGCAGGAGGATCGCCATGAGTTCAAGGCCAGCCTGAACTACATGGCGAGAGCCTGTCTCAAAATAAGAAAATAAGATGGGGTGGTGACACCTGAGGGTCTGTACTCATTGGAGTCTCCAAAATGGCACATTTTCCTTAACCCTGATGGTCAGTGGTGGCCACCACGCTGAAGAACGCCAACGCCTCGCTGGTTTACTCCTTCCTCTACAAGACAGTGGAGGTGGGTACTGGCCTCTCATTGGCCGGGTTTTCTGTCAGTCTCCCTGTCATGCCTGCCTCCCAGTGCTTTCCCCGGGAAGCCCTCTCTGGCTTTCCCTGCCCTTTCCTCAGTACCAGCTCTGTGTCTATGAGCCCCAGCTCCTGTGTCTCACCTGTTAGGAGATCCTTGCTCCCTCCGGGGCGGATCTCAGGTGGTCACCGAGAGGCTGTGAGGCTTGGATCTGAGCCAGAGAGCTCCCCCATTTCATAGCTGTCTGACTTTTTTTTTTTTGGTGGAACCAGGGGTTGAACTCAGGCCCTTGCACTTGCCAGGCAAGTGTTTATTCTACTGAGCCATCTCCCCGGCCCCAGCTGTCTGACTTTGAATAAGCTCCCTCAGTTCTCAGTATGCCTTGGAATGGGAAGGAGCCAGTCCTGCTGCTGGATTGTTGTACATTAATTAATACCATAAAGTGTTGGGCTGGGGAGATAGCTCAGTAGAATTCGTGCTTCCCTGGCAAGCACAAGGCCCTGAGTTCAATCCCTGGTTCCATCAAAAAATAATAAAAAAAAAAAATGAAGTGTCTAAAGCAGAGAAGGTGTGGTCGTGCACACCTGTGATGCCAGCACCTGGGAGGCTGAGGCAGGATGATCACTGCAAGTTCAAGGCCAGCCTGAGACACATAGTAGGACCTTTTGTTTTTTTTAATTTATGTATTTATTACAGTGTCTCGCTACACATCACAGACTCTTTTTTTTTTTTTTTTTGCTGGGGGGGTCAGCTCAGCCCACCCTGGGGGAGGGGCTGGCATGGCATTTGGTGCTGGGGATCAAACCGTGGTCTCTGAGAGCTTGCCTAAGCAGGCTATTTAGACCGCTGAGCTATCTTGCCAGCCCAAGACCCTATTCAAAAAAAAAAAAAAAGTGTGTGGAAGCTTAGTGAGTGTACGCTTGATACTTTTGGGGAAATTTCTTCCCAGACCTCTGAGACCCTAAAGTCTGACACTGAAGGTCTCTACATAAAACAGTGCAGTATCTACCCAGATCCTGTGTGTGTCTTCTTGGAGACTTGAAGCCCTCTCCGTATGATTTGTGCTGCCCGCTTCAATGTGAGAGCCCTGTCACTACCTGCTCCTTAAACTGTGTTGTTTAAGGAATTGTGGCAAGAAGCGTTACCCATATTCAGTACAGTGTGCAGTTTGCTTACCTGAATTTGTGGTGCTGGGCATGGAGTCCATAACCGGGCACAAGCTGGGTGCGCACTCTCTTGAAAAGCTCCACTCCCAGCCTGCGGTTTTCTTGAATGTTGTTGATCGATGAGCAGGGCATGGTGGTGTATAGCTACAGTCCCTGCACTCAAGAGCCTGAGGCAGGAGGATCACTGCGAGTTTTTGAGGCCAGGTTGGGCTACATGGTAAGTTCACGGCCAGGCTGAGCTACATAAGGAGGCTCTGTCTCAATGCAACAACAACGACAAATAAGAGATTAAGGGGCCAGAGAAATGGCTCAGTAGAATAAATGCTTCCCTGGCAAGTGCAAGGGCCTGAGTTCAATCCCCAGTTCTGCTGGGAGTGGGGAGGAACATGCCTAGTAGCAAATGATAAAAAGAAAATAAAAAGGACTGGGGTTGCAGCTCAGTGTGAAGGACCTAGCTTCAATCCTTTCCTCAGTAAAAAAAAAAAAAGAAAAAAAGAAAAAACTTTGAACCAGGTGGGGTTGGAAGACACTTATAACCCTGACTACTCAGGAGGCTGAGACAGGAGAGTCACCCATTTGAGCCCAGCTGGGAAGCTTAGGGAGACGCTTGGCCGTAGTGATACTTTGTGGGTGCTCTGTCATCCCACGCCAGGTCTTCTGCGAGTACTTCAAGGAGCTGGAAGAGGAGAGCATCCGAGACAACTTCGTCATCGTGTATGAGCTGCTGGACGAGCTCATGGACTTCGGCTTCCCGCAGACCACGGACAGCAAGATTCTGCAGGAGTGAGTGGGAGCCGGGGCAGGTCGCAGGGGGCCCAAGGGGCCCTCCCTGGGTCTAGCTGTCCCTGGTGTCCTCCTGCCAGATACATCACCCAGCAGGGCAACAAGCTGGAGACGGGCAAGTCTCGGGTGCCGCCCACTGTCACTAACGCGGTGTCGTGGCGCTCGGAGGGCATCAAGTACAAGAAGAACGAGGTTTTCATCGACGTCATAGAGTCCGTCAACCTGCTGGTAAGTCCCCCGCATTTCAACGCCCAGGCCCTGGGGCCGCTGCGGGGACCCTGTGCCTGATGGCCCGGCCTGTTCCCCGCAGGTCAATGCCAACGGCAGCGTCCTGCTCAGCGAGATTGTGGGCTCCATCAAACTCAAGGTGTTTCTTTCCGGGATGCCAGAACTGCGGCTGGGCCTCAACGACCGCATGCTCTTTGAGCTCACTGGCCGTAAGATTCGGGGGGCGGGGGGGTTCCTCTTTCCCGAGGGCGCTCCAGGTCCCTAACAATTGCAGCCAGTTGTGCAGTTCTCACGCGCCCTCTGCTGGTCACGAGAATACCTGCAGCAGCAGGGTCCCCGAGCTCTGTGTTTGCGTTGAGACTAGGCTGTTTCTGGCATTGTTCTTCTCTGGCCTCCTGCTCTTTCCCCAACGTTTTCGTGGAAGAAGGAGATACAGTCACATCTGTTTTTTTCTTTCGTTTTGTCAGTGCTGAGGGTCAAACGTATGGGATTGTGCAGGCTATACAAGTGCTCTACTGCTGGGCTACCCCTGCAGTCCCTTCACACCATATTGAAAGCCTAAGCCCTAGCCAGGTGCGATAGCGCACACCTTGATCCCAGCACTCGGGAGGCTGAGGCAGGAGGATTGCTGCAAATTCTAGACCAGCCCAGGCTACATAGTGAGTTCAAGGCCAGCCTTAACTGGACAGTGAGATCCTGTCTCAAAACACAAGCAAACTACTAACAAGGTATTACATGACCCTGCTTAGTTCCGTAAAAGTCTCTGGAAATGCCAAGTAACCTCAACAGGAAGACTAGCCGTCATAGAGCCATTTCTCTGTCTGCCTCTGCAGTAAGTACCTTGCAGGCTAGAAAGACATAGAAAAATATATAGCAGAGCCGGGCGTGGTGGCGCATGCCTGTAATCCCAGCACTCGGGAGGCTGAGGCAGGAGGATTGTTGTGAGTTCAAGACCAGCCTGAGCTACAAAGTGAGTCTGAGGCCAGCCTGAACTGCACAGTGAGACCCTGTCTCAAAAAAGACAAAAAGAAAAGAAAAATATAAAGCAAAGAGCTGAGCAGCCAGGAGTCTAAGCCAAAAACACATAAACAGTCACAGAGCTGGGAATATCAGTGATCGATTGTGGAATTGTTTGCTGTCCTTCAAAAGCGTATATAAAAACCTTGAGAAAATATGTGCACCCCTATGGTATAAGGCATCTCTCCATAGGCAAAGTTTCAAAGGAAAAAATCACCTTTAAGGAGTCTGTAGGGCCAGGGAGATAGCTCAATAGAATAGGTGATTGCCTGGTAAGTGCAAGTTCCTGAGTTCAATAACCGGTACTGCACTAAACAAACAAATAAATAAGAGTATGTATAGGGCGGGCAAGATAGCTTAGCAGTCTAAAGCTTAGGCAAGTGTGCAGGGGACTGCAGCTCTATCCCTGGCACCACACGCTGCACCAGCCCCACCCCCAGGATGGGCCAAGCCTGAACTTTGAATTAGTTTTGGGGTGGAGAGTTTTATTTTTTAAATTAATTACTTAATTTGGAGACAGGGTCACAGTGTATGGGCCCAGCTGGCCTCCAATTTGCAGCGGTCCTCCCGCCTCAGCCTCCTGAGTGCTAGAAGGGCTGGGATGACAGGCGCTCAGCAGCGCACCTGGCGGCAAGAGCATCCTCTTTATTATAACCTGAGGAGCTGTTAGAAGCAATAGGCCCTACAGAAATGAGTACATACCTGTTAACTCCTGCATGTGAGAGGCTGAGGCAGGAGGATTGTTCAGTTTGAGGTCAGACTGAACTGCATAGCAAAACCCTGTCTACTGTTGCCTCGTTTGTGTTTGGTTTTGGTCTTTTTTTTTTTATTTTACTGTATTTGTTTGGTTGAATTATTTATTTGTTTTTTTGCAGAACTGGGGATTGAACTCAGGCCCTTGTGCTTATCAGGGAAGTGCTTATTCCACTGAGCCACCTCCCAGGTCCCTGGTTGAATTGTTTTTTAGAAGAGGTTTATTTTTTGTTTTTGGTGCTGAAGACCAAACCCAGGGCTTCCAGTTTGCTAGGCAAGCATTCTACCACTGAGCCAAATCCCCAGCCCCAAAACCCTGTCTAAAAAACAAAAGAAAAAATCCCAAGAAAACAAAACAAAGCATTAAGTCTCTATCAACAAGATGTGCAGAACTGCAAAAAACAAGAAGAAGGAGGGTACGTCATACATCTGAGCAGCAGTTTGTCAGGCAGAGTTAGTGATAAGCAGGTAGGTCATTAAATGACAAATATTAATATTTATATAGCGAGACCCTGACTCAATAAAGAAAAGGCTAAACCTGGTATGGTGGCATACATCCGTCACCCCAGCAGTCAGGGAGGCTGAGGCAGGAAGATCACAAGTTCAGCCTAAGCTGGGCCTGGTGGCTCAGGCCTGTAATCCCAGCACTTGGGAGGCTGAAGCAGGAGGATTGTTGTGAGTTTGAGACCAGGCTGAGCTACAAAATGAGGTTAAGGCCAGCCTGAACTGCATAGTGAGACCCTGTCTCAAAAAGACAAAAAAAA
>PVKA01048281.1:0-13873 GCA_004027165.1 Ctenomys sociabilis
CCAAAAAAAAAAAAAAAAGACTAATTGATCACAACAAAATCGCTTGTCTTGGGTCAGTGTATGTAGCCTCTTTATATTCACAACAGTCATCTTAGCTATTTTCTCTCATCACTGAGGCAATATACAAAATCCCTAAAGTTAAGGGAGGGAAGGTTTCCGCAGCTCCCAGAGGGTTCAGTCCCCATCAGCTGGCTCTAAGGCGGGGCGGCACGGCAGAGGGTATCACCGGGAGAAGCAGCTCATGGCAGGCAGAAGGCAGCAAAGACCTGCAGTTGCAAGCAGCAAGGGACAAGCAGCCACTGCGGCCCTACTTATGTCCCTTGCATTCCGCAGAGGCCACCTGCCCTGAGGTGGGTAGCATGCACGCCCCAGGACAGCCATCCCATTTTCCATCCCCAGAACTGCCAACCCAATCTGGATTACTTGAATAATCACACACCCTTTAAAAGATAATTTTATTGGTCCATTGTAGGTAGACATCAGGATAACACTCAATTATATGGAATCTGTACCCGCTGGAGATGTGTCCTGATTCTTTTTTCCTTTCTCCCCGCTCCCTTGAATCTCTCTTCTTCATCTTCTTCACAAAAGCTTACTCGCTCACCCTTGATCCCAGCATTGCACACAAAATCCCAGCATCACACACTCTAGACCCAGCCGCCTCTAAAAAATCATTGTGCTTTTATGAAAATTCACCAGACTGTAAGCTTAATATCCATATGTTTCATTTTGTCAATTTTATCTGTGAACATTTTTAAAGTGACACTTGTAATTGCAGCTATAAAGGTGGCTAAAAGAAAGGTTGTTTCAAACAAGGGCACAGATACCTAAACACAAGGTGTAGAAACAAAATTCACATTTACTCTGTAAGACATGAAAGAGCCAGAAATACAGAATCTTTAAAAATTAGTCTAGCTGTTTAAACTGCTGCTGGAGGCTCAACTTGCATTGAATTTTTTTTTTTTTAAATGTATTTTAGGACAGGTTCTACAGGGTCTCATTACACAGATCAGACTTATAGTGATTCTCCTGTTTTCAGCCTCCCAAACGCTGGGATTACGGGCGTGGGACACCATGCCCAATCTTGGTCACCACCTCAGCATGACCCGGAGGTGGGGCCCGCATGGCACACCAGTATCGAACCCCAACCACTGCGCTCTGCCCAAGGAGGAGCTTTAGTTCGCTGAGATATCAGACCAGCCTTTCCCATTGAAATCTTTTTTTTTTTTTATCTTTCATTCATTTTAATGGGGAAAAAAGATAAAATAGCAGTGAAATAATTTCAAAACATATTAGTAGAACAGTTACAATAATTAATACATTACATACTGTTGTCTTCATAGTAGTTATTCAGAGGACAAGATGTTGACATGATATCTTGTCTAAAAAATATTACTATGGGGCCAGGGAGATGGCTCAGTGGAATAAAGCGATTCATTGGCAAGCGCAAGGGCCTGAGTTCAATTCCTGGTTCCACCAAAAAAAAAAAAAAAAAAAAAAAAAGTTTAAAACAACAACAACAACAATATTACTACAAACCTTCCTTCTAAGAGAAAGTAGCTGTATATCTATCCTAACTAGGTTGTATGTTTATATGTTTTTCACTTCAAAGTGGTCCTTTATTTATATCCCCTTTTTTGTTTTGTTTTGTCAGAGATGGATGTTCCACTACAGTTAGAGAAGCTGTATATGGAGAAGTCTTTAAAGGGCCTTTTCATACTTCAAGCCAGTCTAAAGATTATAGGTACTTGAATTCAGCAAGATAATCTAATATAGTCCAATAGTCCATAGTAGTAGTGGGTTATTAGTGGAACTGGCAATTGTCCTAAGTTGTTGACTTGAGTCTTTTACCACTCAGCATACTAATGTGGCTTTACTTTTTATACCTTGTGGTTATACTTTTCTGCTAGATGGTTAAGACCAAGTTAAAGCAAGACCTATATAACTAAAACTGTAACTTTTGATCTCGCAAGGTCAGTCAAAGCCCCTCAGGATTTACCCTGAAACAGTGTATGGCACTTTGTGGATCTTTTGTCAGTGTCAGCCATGTAGGTGAGTCACAACCATTGCTTGATTAATTTGCTCTCTGTGAAAGCCTGAGAGAATGTTTTCTTTCCATGTGACTCTCCTTAAGCACATGCTACATCATCGATGACTTTCCTCTGTGACCCAATAATGTCCCTGAACAGTAAATTTGGGACACCATTGAGTTACAGGATGTCACAGTAGTGGTTCTCTTATGCCCTGAGTCCTCACTGACCTTGAAAGTCTAAGGCCAAAATATTGGCTATCTTTGCAGCCCCTGTTTTTCTCTGATTTTTGGTCTGTAAACTTTAGTTGTTAAACATCCAGAAGAGGAGCTTAATGATATTATTACCCTGTAACAGAGGCAGTTGTGCTTAACATCACTATCTGTCTGAATATCAAACATCTTAGTCATAACAGGGATTTAAATTTAAATCCCTATAGAATATGAAAACAAAAAAATTACATGTTTTTTACAAAGAAATTTAGAAATCAAACCATATAAAACATTTTAGCAGGACAATCCTATGACTTTTTCTTGCCCCTTGTTTTCTTTTATTACCTTTTTTTTTTAACAAACATTTACTTTAAAGAGAATATAGCAATAATAGATATGATATTGAAGAAGTATGCATTTAAATGACCAAAATGACAGGTATTTAAAACATGGTTTTATTTATTCTTTTTTAATTTTTTTTTTTTTTTTTTTTTTTTTTTTTTTTTTTTTTTTTTTTTTTTTTTTTTTTTTTTTTTTTTTTTTTTTTTTTTTTGTATTTTAGGGAAGGGTCTACAGGGTGTTCAGGATCTCACTACTAGATCAGACTCACAGTGACCTGCCAGGTTACAGCCTCCCAAGAGCTGGGATTACAGGCATGCACCACCATGTCCAATCTCAATTGTCTTCTCATTGCACCCCAGGGGCCTGGCACGACAGGCCTGGGGATCAAACTTCTGGCCCCTGCTTCCTCCTAAACAGGTGCTTTAATCCACTGAGCTATTTGGCTGGCCCTATGAGTATATCTTCCAGTTGTATCCACTAATATATGAAGGTTTGGCATTTATTTTTTTATAGTAATACTCAGTTTTATAAAACTACCACATCTTTGTCATTTAATCCTCAGGTGATGGTCATTTTGGTTATCTCCAAGATTTGGCTATCACAAATTGTGCTGCTATAAGCATAGACACACATATATTACTATGATATGATGTTTTCAGTTCATTTGGGAAAATTCCCAGAAGGGAGGTAGCTAGATTGAATAGGATTTGCAATCCTAGCTTTTTGAGGAGTCTCCACACTGATTTCCATAGTGTTATACCAGACTACATTCCCACCAACAGTGGAGAAGAGTTCCTTTTTCCACACAGTCCCTCAAGCATTTGTTGTTAGTTGATTTGTTTATGATAGACATTCTTTCTGGGGGGTGAGATGGTATCTCAGTGTATTTCATGAATGACTAGTGATATGGAGTATTTTTTTATGTATTTATTTATTTTTATTATTTTTTAAATTTTTGTTTTATTGAAGTACAAATATCAATGAGACAGTTTTAAGATAACTTGACAAGATGGATTTGATAAATTAATACATTGCAAACTGTTTTCATAATGTTTTGGTATCATAGAAGGTGCATACATGATATTATACTTACAGACATTATTATACCATATGCCTTTTATCAGTAAATTAAGAGTGTAGCTGTTTGCATATCTTATTTTTTTTTGCATATCTTATTTTTTATACTTTTTTATATATTGATTTGCTTCTTGTATTTCTTCCTCTGAGAAGTGCGTGTTCCCATTTGTGGATTCAGTCTTTAAATTTTGGAGTCCAAATAGTTTTTAGTACTTTCTTTTTAAAAAAAAAAGTAATTTTGTTGAGAAACAAATAGCAATGAGACAGTTTCAAACCGATTAATAGGACAGTTTCAATAATTAGTACATTGCATATTGTTGTCTTCCTAGTGGGTATTCATATTAAAAGAAACAGACATGATATCCTATCCACAAACACTATTAGAACAACTCTATTCATTAAGTATATATATATATTTTTTTGAATATACAAATACAAAGTGGTCCTTCATTTATATCGCTGTTCTTTGTTTACTTTTCTCAGAGAAAGGTATTCCATTGTCATTTAAATATTGTAGTTGTGTGAATTCAGCAAAATACTCCAATATAGTCCAGTAGTCCATAATAGTAGTGGGTTTTCCATAGGAGTGGCAATGTCCAAAGTTCTTGACTTGCACCTTTTACAGCTCAGCATATTTATATTTTTAGTTCTTTCTAAATTCTAGAGAGACTTTTGCTGAGTGCTTATTAGTCAAGATTTTTTCCAAATTTTGTGGGTTGTCTTTTTACTCTGTTGGTAATTTCTTTTGACATGCAAAAGCTTCTCAATAAGAGAAGGTCCCAGTTGTTAATTTTTTCAAGTATCTCCCTTGAAGTTTGATTTTTGTTCATGAACTTTTGCCTTCACCTATGTCTTCAAGATTTCCTTCTACTTTCTCTTCCAGGAGATTTAGTGTTTCTGTTTTAATGTTTAGCTCTTTAATCCATTTTGACTTTAGTTTAGTGCTTGGTGGTACATCTGAATCAAGTTTTAGTTTTCAGCAGGTAGAAAGCCAGTTTTTCCAGCACCATTTGTTAAAGAGGCTATCTTTCTTCTGGTAAGCATGTTTGGCCCCTTCGTCAATGATAAGATGGCTGAGTGTGTGTGCATTTCATTTGCATCTTCTAATGTATTCCATTAATCCTCAGGTTTATTTTTATTTTTTTCCAATACCATGCTTATTTTATCACAGTATCTTTGTAGTATAATTTCAAGTCAGGAATTGTAATGACTCCTGCCTTGTCTTTCTTGCTCAGGATTACCTTTGCTATCTAAGTCTTTTCTGGTTCCAAATAAATTTTAGGATTGATTTCTCTAGGTGTGAGGTATATTGGTGGTTGTTTGATAGGTATTACATTAAATCTGTATAATAATTTTGGGAGTATGGATATCTTCACAATGTTGGTTCTTCCTATCCAGGAGCAGGGAATATCTTTCCATTTTATTAAATCCTCTACGATCTCTTTTTTCAGAATACTGTAATTTTCAATCAATAGACCTTTGACTTCTTTAGTTACATTAATTCCTAAGTACTTCATTTTCCATGGTGCTGTTATGAAAGGTATTGCTTCTCTAATTTCCTTCTCAGTGTGTTTTTTATCGTGTAGAGGAACGCCATTTACTTTTGAGTATTGACTTTGTGTCCTGTTATGCTACTGAATTTGTGTACTAATTCTAGTAGCTTCTTGGTGGAGTTTTTTGGGTCTTCCAAGTAGAGTATCATGTCATCTGCAAATAATGATGGCTTATGTTCTTCTTTACCTATTCTTATGCCTTTTATCTCTCTCTCTTTTCTAATGGCTCTAGCTAATGATTCCAGAACTATATTGAATAGGAGTGGTAATAAAGGATGTCCTTGATTTGTACCAGATCTTCGAGTAAAAGATTTCAGTTTTTTCCTATTTAAAGTTATGTTAACCATTGGATTGTCCTAGATGGCTTTTATCAGAGTTGAGGTAGAGGCCATCTATTCCAATTTTCTGTAAGACTTTGAGCATGAATGAGTGTTGAACTTTGTCAAAAGCCTTTTCTGCTTCAGTTGAGATGTCATGTGATTTTTGGATTTGGCTCTTTTGATATACTGTATTACATTTATAGATTTGCATATGCTAAACCATCCTTGCATCCCTGGGATGAGTACTACTGGATTATATTAAAAAATATAATCTTATATTTTTTATTGATTTATTTTTTGCAGAACTGTGGATTGAACTCAGGCCCTTGCACTTGGCAGGCAAGCACTTTTTCTACTGAATCATTTCCCTGGCCCCTATAATCTTGTTAACAATTTTCTGTATTCTATTTTGTAGGACTTTATTGAGGATTTTGCCCCTGTGTTGATCAGGGAGATTGACTGATAGTTCTCTTTTTGAGAGAACTACTCATTTGCGTCTTTCTCTGATTTCGTGGAATGATTTTGTGAGAGTCATTTCCTTTTACATTTTATTGAATAGTTTGGGGAGTATTGGCATTACATCTTCTGTAAATTTGTTTTAGAATTCAGGTGTGAATCCATCAGGAACTGGACTTTTCTTTGTTGGTTAGTTCTTGTTTTATATTACATTTTGAATTTGACTGGTTGTTATTGGTTTATTGAGGGTTCTTATATCTTCTTGATTCAGTTTTGGTAATTTGTACCTCTTTAGCAATCTGTCTATTTCTTCTGTGTCTTTAGAACCTGTGAGAGTAAAGGTTCTCAAAATTCTCTACTGATAATTGTCTGAATTTCCACGAGGTCTGTGTTAATCTCACCCTTTTCATTCCTTGTTGCTTAAATTTGAGTTTTTTCTTTCCTCTTTTTGATGAGGTTAACTAGGGGCTTATCAATTTTATTTAATCTTTCAAAGAACCAGCTTTTTGACTCGTTAATTCTTTGCATTCTTTTATTTGTCTCAATTGCATTAATTTCTGATTTAATCTTTATGATTTCCTCCCATCTTTGGGCTTTGGGTTTGGTTTGCTTTTCTTTTTCTAGGCATTTGAGGTGCAATATGAGAGTATTTATTTGGTCCCATTCTGTTTTGGTAATGTGTGAATTCACAGCTGCTTTCATTGTATCCCATAAATTTTGATAAGTTGTATTTAAATATTCATTGAATTGTAGATATTGTTTAATTTCTTATTTAATTTCCTCTGTAACCCATTGTTTGGTGAGGAGAGTGTTGTTTAATTTCCATGTATTTATGGTTTTTTTTTCTGGTTTCTGTTGTCATTTATTTCCAGTTTCATTGCACTGTGGTCAGATAATATGCATGGGATAATTTCTGTTTTCTTGCATATAGTTAAGCATGACCTATGGACTAGTACATGGTCTATTTTAGAAAATGACCCATGTGCAGCTGTAAAAAATGTATATTCAGATATGTTTTGGCCTAACAATATATATGTCCACTAAGACCATTTGTTCAAAATTCTGGTTCAGTTCTGCTAATTTTTTTTTGTCTGGTTGACCTATCTTTTAGGAATAAGGGGGTGTTAAAGTCTCCTGTTAAGATTATGGTATTGAATATTAGATTTTTCATGTCCATTAAGATTTATCTTCTATACTTTGTGCTCCCAAGTTCAGTTCATACATATTTATGAGTGTTACTTCTTCCTCTTGAATTTTTCCCCTAACCAATATGTAGTGGTCTTCTTTATTTCATTTGATCATTCTTGGTTTGAAGTTGAGACTGTCTGAGAACAGGATTGCTACACCTGCTTTTTTTCCTGAGATGCTAGGGTATATCATATTGTTTTCCATCTTTTGACGTTCAGCCTATGAATATCTTTATGAGTTAAGTGTATGTCTTGTATATAGCATATTGTTGGATTTTGCTTCATGGTTCACTGTGCCAGTCTATTTCTTTTAATTGGTGAATTGAGTCCATTTGAGTCCATTGAGTCTAGTACATTGATGGTTATAATTGAAATGTACTGAGTTTTGATTGACATGCTTTTTACCTGCTGTTGAATACCCTTTTTCTCCTGTGTTTAATTTTTTGCCCCATTTTGTGGGTTCTTTCTGTTCTCATTCATGAAGTTGTGGTCATTTTGATCCCTCTCTATAATATCTTTTTGTACTCTGTGTAGGGTTGGCTTTGTCATCATGAAATTCTTTAGTTGTTCTTTGTCATGGAAGTATTTCACTTTTCCATCACACGTGAAGGAGAGTTTTGAAGAGTATAGTAATCTCCACACTGATTTCCATAATGGTTGCACCAGTCTACATTCCCACGAGCAGTGGAGAAGGCCTCCTTTTTCCCCTCAGCTTCTCAAGCATTAATTGTTAGTTGATTTGTTTATGACAGCAATTCTTTCTGGGGTGAGATGGTATCTCAGTGTTGTTTTAATTTGTGTTTCATGGATAGATAGTGATATGAAGCATTTTTTCATATATTTACTTACTTCTTTCATTACATTCTCTGAGAAGTGTGTGTTCATCTCGAATGCCCATTTCTAGAGTGAGTCTTTAAATTTTGAGGCTCTAACATTTTTCAGTTCTTTATAAATTATAGAGAGCAGACCTTTGTCTGAGCGCTTATTAGTTAAGATTTTTGCAAAATTTGTGGATAGTCTTTTCACTTTATTGGTAATTTTTTTTGATGTGCAAAATCTTCTCTATAAGAGGAGGTCCCAGTTGTTAGTTCTTTCAAGTGTTACCCGTGACATTTGATTTTTGTTCATGAAACCTTTGCCTATCCCAATGTCTTCAAGAGTTCCTTCTACTTTATCTTCCAGGAGATTTAGTTTTCCTGTTTTAATGTTTAGATCTTTAATCCATTTTGACTTTAGTTTAGTGCATGGTGATAGACCTGGATCAAGTTTTAGTTTTTGGTGTGTGGACAGCCATTTTTTTCCAGCACCATTTGTTAAACACTCTATCTTTATTCTAGTAAGCATGTTTGGTATCTTTTTCAATGATAACATCTCTGCGTGTGTTCATAGAGCCTTCTGCATCTTCTAATCTATTCCATTAATCATCAGGTCAATTTTGTTGCCAATACCATGCTGATTTTATCACAGTAGCTTTGTAGTATAATTTCAAGTCAGGAATTGTAATGTCTCCTGCCTTGTCTTGTTCCCAAAGATTGTCTTTGCTATTCTAGGTCTTTTCTGGTTCCAAATAAATTTTAGCAACAATTTCTCTAGGTCTGGAAGTATGTTGTGGGTAGTTTGATAGGGATTACATTCAATCTGTACAGCAATTTTGGGAGTATGGCTATCTTCACAGTGTTGGTTCTTCCTATCCAGAAGCAGGGAATATCTTTCCATTTTCTGAAATCCTCTACAATCTCTTTTCTTAGGGTACTGTAATTTTCCGTGAAAAGATCTTTGACTTCCTTGAATAAATGAATTCCAAGGTATTTCATTTTCTGCGGTGCTATTATAAAAGGAAGTGTTTCTCTAAAATACCTCTCAGTGTGTTTATCTGTGTAGAGGAATGCTACTGAATTTCGTGTACTGACTTTGTATCCTGCTATGCTATTGAATTTGTGTATAAATTCTAGCAGCTTCTTGGTGGAGTTTTTTGGATCTTCCAAGTGGAGTATCATATTATCTGCAAATAATAATGGCTTCAGTTCTTCTTTGCCTATTCTTATTCCTTTTATTTCTCTCCCTTGTCTAATGGCTCTCTCTAATGTTTCCAGAATTATATTGAATAGGAGTGGTGATAGAGGATGTCCTTGACTTGTACCAGATCTGAGAGTAAAAGATTTCAGTATTTCCTCATTTTGAATTATATTAGCCATCTGGTTCTCATAGATGGCTTTTATCAAATTGAAGTAGAGGCCATCTATTCCAATTTTCTGTTGGGCTTTGAACAGGAATGAGTGTTGGACTTTGTCAAAAGCTTTTTCTGAATGAATTAAGATGATCATATGGTTTTTAGATTTGTCTCTATTGATGTAGTGTATTACATCTTTAGATTTGCATATATTGAAGCATCCTTGCATCCCTGGGTTGAATGCTACCTGGTTGTGACGTACAATCTTTTTGAAGATTTTCTGAAGTCTCTTTGGAAGGATTTTTGCATATATGTTCATGAGAGAGCTTGGTCTGTAATTGTCTTTTTTAACTGCATCTTTCTCTGGTTTTCTTATAAGTATAATGTTTGCCTCCAGGAATGATTTTTGGAGGATTGCTTACTTCTCAATTTCATTGAAGATTTTGAGGAATATAAGGATTATTTTATCCATGACTTTCTTGTAGCCTTCAGCTGTGAGTCCATCAGGACTTGGACTTTTCTTTGTTGGTAGGTTTTTTATTACATTTTGTATTTCATTGGCTGTTATTGGATTATTGAGAGATGCTGTACCTTCTTGATTTAGTATTGGTAACTGGTACCTGTCTAGGAATCTGTCCATTTTTTTATGTGTCTTCTATTCTGTGCAAGTAAAGGTTCTCAGCAGATCTACTGAAAACGTTCTGAATTTCCACTGAGTCTGTGGTTGTTACACCCTTTTCATTCCTTATTGCTTGTATTTGAATTTTTTTTCTTTCCCTTTTTGATGAGGTTAGCTAGGGGCTTATCAATTTTATTTGATCTTTCAAAGAACTAGCTTTTGACTTGTTAATTCTTTGAACTGTTTTCTTCATCTCAACTGAGTTAATTTTTGCTGTAGTCTTCATGATTTCTTCCCATCTTTGGGCTCTGGATTTGGTTTGCTCTTCCTTTTTGAAACTCTGGATGTGCATCATTAGAGTTTTTATTTGTCCCCATTCTGTTTTCCTAATGTGTGAATTCACAGCTATAAATTTTCCTCTGAGAACTGCTGCCATTGTATCCCATAAATTCCAATAAATTATTGTTTAATCTTTATTGAATTGCAGATATTGTTGAATTTCTTGTTTAATTTCATCTGTGATCCATTGGTTGCTGAGTAGGGTGTTGTTTAATTTCCATTTATTTTTGGTGTTTTTCTGTTTTTTTGTCTCATTTATCCAGTTTCATTGCACTGTGGTCAGATAATAAGCATCGGATAATTTCTGTTTTCTTGCATATACTAAAGCATGACCTATGGACTAGTATGTGGACTATTTTAGAAAATGACCCATGTGCAGCTGAAAAAGAAATAAATATTTTTTTTTTCAGTCTGTCGTTGGGTGGAGCACTCCGTATATGTCCACGAAGTCCATTTGTCCCAAGCTGTCATTCACTTCTGCTACTTTTTTGCTAATTGTTTGTCTGCTTGACCTATCTTTTTGGGATAAGGGGATGTTCTTCTGTTAAAATTGTGGTATTGGATATTAGATTTTTCATATCCATTAATATTTATCTCATATAGTTGGGTGCTCCTGTGTTTGGTGCATATATATTTATGAGTGTTACCTCTTCCTCTTGAATATTTCCCCTAACCAGTGTACAGTGGCCTTCTTTATTTCATTTGATCATTCTTGGTTTGAAGTTGAGACTATCTGAGAACACAATTGTACACTTGCTTTTTTCTGAGGTGGTGGGGCATGTAGTATTGTTTTCTTTCATTTACCTATCAGCATATGCATTTCTTTGTGAGTTACGTATATTTCTTGTACACAGCATATTGTGGGATTTTGTTTCCTACTCCACTGCCAGTCTGTTTCTTTTAATTGGTGAATTAAATCCATTTGCATTGATGGTTAAAATTGAGATGTATAGCTGGGCGTGGTGGTACATGCCTGTAATCCCAGCACTCGGGAGGCTGAGGCAGGAGGATTGTTGGTGAGTTCGAGACCAGCCTGAGCTACAAAGTGAGCTTAAGGCCAGCCTGAACTGCAGTGAGACCCTGTCTTGAAAAGACAAAAAAAAATAAAAATAAATAAAAATAAAAAAATAAAATAAAATTGAGATGTATTTATTTACACACAATATGTTATTTGCCTGTTGTTTACTCCTTTTTCTCCTGTGTTTAATTTTTTGTCCTATTTGGTGAGTTCCTTTTGTTCTCATTCATGGAGTTCTGATCATTTTTGTCCCTCTTTAGAACATCTTTTAGTAGTCTGTGTAGGGTTGGCTTTGTCATCATGAAATTCTTTAGTTGTTCTTTATCATGAAAGTATTTCACTTCTCCATCAAACTTGTAAGGGAGTTTTGCAGGGCATAGTAGTCTGGGCTGGAATTTGTTCTCATAGAGGACTTGAAGTAATCTGCTCCATGCTCTTCTTGCCTTCATGGTTTGTGAAGAGAAGTCAACCATTGTTCTGATGCGTTTTCCTTTAGATGTGATCTTTTTCTTTCTCTAATGGCTTTCAGTAGATTGTTCTTGTGCTGGTTTCCTGTGATCTTGACTATTATGTGTCTCAGTGTATTTTTAATTGAGTTGAAGTTATTTGGAGTTGTCTATGGTTTGGTTACCTGAATGTCAGATTGTTTCTTCATATTTGGGATTTTTTCTGCTATTACTTCTGCCCATATTCTTTCTATATCATTTGCATTGACTCCTTCTTTCTCATTGATCCCTATTAGTCTCTCCTTATTCATCTTGGCATAGTCTTGCAGGTGATGAATTAATTTTTCCTGCATTCTAGTTGTTCTTAAGAGATCTTTTCTTACCTTTTCATTAGCTGTGACAGCATCTTCAAGTTCTGAAACTCTATGTTCACCTTCACTCAAACAGTTTTTCAAGCTTGTAATTGAAATTTTAAATTCCTCTATATCTCTTTGACTCTGCTTCATGTGATCTATTTCTTTCCTCTATTGCTCATTCAAGGATTCTGTCACTTTCTAATCTCCTCTATTTTTTCTATCATTGTCTTCTTGAGAACCAGTTATTAATTCTTTTAGTTCAGAGTTCATTTCTGATCTGATTTCCTCTCTATGTTTCTTCATTTGATTCTTCAGACCCTCTTAATTCATGGATTTCTTTTTCATTTCAGAGATTAATTCTGATCTTAATTCCTCTATACCTTTCTGCTGTTTCTTTACTTCAGATACTATTAATTCATAGATTTTTTTTATTTCAGAGATTCATTCTGATCTGAGTTCCTCCATATCTTTCTGCTGTTTTTTTTTTTTTGTTGTTGTTGTTTTTTTTTTTACTTCAGACGCTATTAATTCAGACATTTCAGCTGTGTTAGAGTCCTCTGAACTTGTTTTGGGTGAGTTTGGGATCTGAGATTGCATTTTTCTCCTTCTTTTTGTTACTTTGTATAGTACTGTCTCTTTCCTTTGGTGTGGAGCTTTGGTGCAGTTATAGCCTTAGCACCTGCTAAAATTCAGGTGCTGATATATCAAGTTGAAGTTCATCCAGTTGTGCCTGGCTTGGGTGTGGCTAACTGTGTTCAGCCCCTGCCACGCTTGGAAGCAAATCTGTTGTGTCAAGATGTTCTGCTCCTGGATTAGGAGCAGTCCCGAGATCATGGCCTACTTTTATCATTATAGTTATTTCTTTTATTTTTTTTTACTTTGAAAATTATTTCTGATCTGATTTCTTCTACACTTTTCTGTGTTGTTTCTTTACTTCAGACAGTATTACTACAGAGATTTCAGGTGTGTGATTTCTAATGTCTTCTATGTTGGTGTCTCCTGAATTTGTTCTGGGTGGCTTTGAGGCCTGAGACTGCATTTTGCTCCTTCTCTTTGTCATTTTATATAGCACTATCTTCTGACCTTTGATGTAGAGCTTTGGTGCAGTTATTAACTTATCATGTACCAATATTAGTACCCAAAAGAGAATGTGATTAAGGCAGTTGCAGTTTTGTATTTCTAGAATTATAGTTAGGAACACTAATAATGGGTAGTGAGATTTCGCAGTTGACAAACTTTTGTATCCAGTGGGATTGCCTTTTAGATCCTAAGAACAAACATTACAATTGTATAGGTAAGCAGATATTAGATTGATAATTTGTACTTAGATTAGTTCCCCTAGTTTCTGCCTGATCACTTCCCCTTTGGTTTCTGTAGTCCTTCAGGCAGCCTAGTTCATTCTAGTTACCTGTTTCCCTCTCTCTCAATCAAGAGAGAAAGAAAGAGCATCCTCTCATAAATCTGTATCTAGCAAAGTTTCAGCTTACTGGGTCTGGATCTACCAAGTTCAACTCGTCTAGGTCAGCTTAGCTTGTGTCTGTCTGCTGTGCTCCACTTCTTTCTGATGTCACCCATAGAAGTGGACCTGATGTGCCTCTCTGGCAAGATGTTCTGTTCCTGGATTAGTTGGGTGGGTCTTACCCCTTGCCTCTCTGCAAGGAGCTCTGCTGTAGAGTTCCACAGCAGACCTGTCTGATGGAGAAGGTTCCAGTGAGTGCAGGGAAAGTCATACACACACACACACACAC
>PVKA01048282.1:0-13872 GCA_004027165.1 Ctenomys sociabilis
AGCCTTTTATACAAAACAAAGATGCCCTGAGAAAGCGCAGACCAGTGGCTTCTAAGGAGAAAGAGTCCATCTTGGTTCTTGTTCCTTTCTTCGATGGAATAAGTGATGCAGCATATTTAGTATCAATTGACCAATATTTAAATTTGACTATCCAGGTTTTTTGTCAGATGCAGGGTGAATTGGGAGCTTTCAGAAGCTGCTCATCCTCACAAATAGAAATGGAACATGCTCAGCCTAGAGCCACAAAGTTGAGTTTTGCTGTTCCACCAAGCACACGAGTACCTCTGCTCCCCAACCATCAAATAGCTTTCAGTTTATGCCCAGTTTAGCCACTGGGGATGCTTATCCACAAAAGATACAAATAAAACATCTGTTTTCTGAAAACTGAAATCTACTGCAAAGAATTAAGGACATTGCTGAGGACAAGAAATGAGCGTCGTGTGGTGGTAGGCACTGTTTTCCCTCCCAAATGTCTCTACTACCCACAGGGAAGACTTGGGGCAGCCAAACTATAGAGTTTAATTTTTTAATTACTGCTTTGACCTACATTAAATTAGAAAAACTCCCTAGGGTAAGAATTTAAGTTTCTTGCTTTTTCTGATTTCATTTTTAAGAGTAAGTTTTGCAAGAGGGAAAATGGAAATATCAATAGCACAGGCCTAATAATTTTGGAATTGAAGCTGGCAGTGGCTAGGCTGGCGGTGTCCTAGATACCACTGATGAATATTGGCTAGTAGATGAAACAAAGAAAGGTAAAAAGAAGGTGTGAAAATGAACCTCCTTGGGATGGTAAACAAAGTTTCTAAGAATAACAAACCATTAGGAATCTTTATAAAGGGGCATTTTAAAGATTTCTCGTGCAATTGAGAATGCATAAGTGAATCATCATAAATGAGCTCTAGTCAGCTGGAAATCCCAAAAGTAGGTTGCATTTTAAAATAAACATGTTTTAAACACACAGAGCAATAAATATTCTGTCACTACTCATGTGTCATTCAAAAGAAATATGTTAACAAATTAAACACCATCATTTTGCTCTCAAAATTCTATGTGGTCCTTGTCAGCTGACTAGAAGGCATACCTCCAGAATACAGTAGCGCTTTTAAAGCTTTCATCTTGAATTTTTAAAAGGTATTTTCAAATTTAAATAATATGAAAAGAAGTAATTTATTTGAATGGAGATTTTACTAAAGAGAGTGATCAGTTGCCTCCTCCCTGTCCCTGATGTTATGGATTTTATCTTTAAACAATAATAATCCATAATAATCCCAATAAAGAAGATCTATTGAGCAAAGAAAAACTAAGGGCTTACCAATAAAGTTTATATGGTTCAGAGAATATCCCTTCTGTTACTACTTATTTAAATCAAATATCATCTATTTAATCTCAAAAGAGTCTCAGTGATTCACATTAGATTGTGTACACAAACCGAGAGTGTTACCCCAAGGTTACTGTCCCTTGGGTCATTTTACAGTTTTCTCACCCAAAGTTCATTCTGCATCTATTACTTTTTTTTTCCTTTATGCTCTTTTTAGGGAAGGGCCTACAGGGTGTTTAGTGTCTCACTACTAGATTGGACTCATAGTGATCCATCTGTTTACAGCCTCCCAACAGCTGGGATTGCAGGCATGCACCACCACACCCAGTCTCCATTACTTTGAATTGAATGAAACACAAAGTACTGGAACTATTTAATAACTCATCTACAGAGAAGAGGCTAGAGTTTCCCACAACTACTGTGGAATATGTACTCCACATTAATTTGGGCTTTATACAGTATGATGAAAGACTCTGGGAACATTGAGATGGAGATGGTGGTCACTCTGCAAAGGTGATTGTTGATAGGACCCAACGAGCACAAATGCTTCTGTCTTTCTGATATTGTCTAATGAGCACCTATCTCCAAAATGAGCACCAGGAAGGCAAAAATTCTCCACTGAAGAATGAGTTTCTTGACATGGGTTAAGTGAAATGTTTGCAAGCTCAAGTTGACAGTACTCCATCACACTGTTAGAATTCAGACTCTGTGGTTGTGCAAAGTATTTGCAATCACACGCCTTTGAGGGTGGCAAGCACAAGGTAGGCAATATTTTAGATTAACTGCATTTAGTGCTGAGGTTTTAGTGATTCATACATAGCATCTGCCTTTTAAGACGTGAGCATTTGATCAGAAACATGATGCAGCTGGAGTGTACTAGAATTTCATGTTCAAAAAAATTTTGAAGAAATAATTTAGCATATGAGGTTGAGTTCTATTTTCAAATTTTATGTCATGTTTTCAATTTTTTACCCTAAGTATCATGTAAATACTCAAGAATATGAAGTTTGTACAAAATAATTAAAGATAATTTTTAATTTTAAAAAACATCTTTTTATTTCTTTATTTATTTGGTATAGGGTCTCACTGCAGCTTGGACTCCTAGCATAGCATGGGGGACCAGAGACCCAACCCAGGTCCTTGAGCTTGCTAGACAGCTGTGTAGTCCAGCAAGCTATCTCCACAGCTCACTTACAGAGAATTTTTCATTCAAGTCTTTAGATAAGGCTGTATATGCATCATTATATCTTAGTTTTCAGTGCCGTGAGTGAATTATTTGCCAAAGTGAAAGAAAGGCACCTTGAGGGCCGACGAGGTGACCCAGCAGACTAAGAACCTGCTTAGGCAAGCACAGGGACTGGAGATCAAGCGGCATCACATGCTCTGCCAGCCACCAAGAGCTGATGTAGTGGCTAACCTCGGGTCCTCCCAGCCCTGCAGAGGTGAGAACAACAGGGTCACCACAAATCTGATCTGCGTAGCGAGATCCTGCACCAAATATAAAGAAAGAAAAGCTACATTGTTTTTCAATGGACATGAGTTACATGGTACTTAGAATTAAAAACTGTGAATTAAGGCAATGGATTTAATCTTAGGCTGATAAACTCTCAGAATTTACTGTCTAAAATAAAAGAATTTACTGTCTAAACAGAATGTCTATATAAGCATTTTAAGGAAGAATACCATACTACATACTAAATCTTCAGAATGATGGTCCAAAATTAATAATGTCAATTACCTAGGGCAATAGTATAAAACTAAATTCCAAGCCCTTAAGTTATATTTTAGTGATTAAAAAATATCACCATGACTCATAGTTTTGTTAACCTCGTGTCCCTCAGATCACTTTTGCACTGTACTCGACTAAGTCCAACTTTCCCTCATCTTTATTTCTGGAATTTGCTTTTCTTAAAAAAGTTTTTTTTTTTTTTTCCATAATGCTTGCCTACTTCCCATAATATCAAATTGTTTTTTAATTCAAAGCTGTTCTCTAATTTCATTTTCAATGCATCCTACTTTATAATATTCTTCCAACGGACACCAAACCATTTAAATACTATTGCTTATTCTGGGGGCACATTTCAGCCACTATTGATACCCAAGGAGAAGACCTGAGGAAACTTGTAGATGTATTAAGCTATTTCACAATTTTTAAAAAATTGTATCCCATATAAGATATTGCAATGAACTGGGAAATATGTTTTGTTCTTATTCATGTATTAGATGAGTTAACTTATTGAAACTTTAATTGTAATGGCAGCTGTCATTTCTGGAGTCTTCTTTTGGAATATAACCTAATTTTAAATATAATTTTGTCTTTGTTTTATCTGAAAATGTTTGAGATATGACAATCTTTAAATCTTTATACTTTATAACTGCAGATTTCAACCAATATCACAAAAGTTATTCATATTTGTGAGCATCACCAATTCTCACTGCAGTGCTTTTCAAAGTTATTACTAAGGAGTTATTTATACTAATAATTGAAAATTATTTTGCATCAGTGCTAAGACTATTTTAATTTTTTAACCTCTATATATTTAACCTAAATATAGATATTTAAATAGGCTGCAGATATCTAAGTACATTTAGAGTTTGGGTTTTGTAATGCAGATATATAAATCTTGATATTTGTATAAATATACACATCCAGAAAGTAGTAGCAGGATGAACTACTTTAGGCTGGTATCTTTCCACAGAGCTACCTTGTCATCTACCAAGAAAGAATCACTAGAACACTCAGGAATTTGAGATATTTATAAAGACATAGAAAGAAATCTCCCAGGAATAACTGAAAAACTACAACTAGGTTTGTTTTACCACGTAAGATACAAGAAATTTGGCTATTACTTTTGCTACAGTGTAATATAATGCTGCAGTTATTCATAAGATTATCTCCAACATTTGATTAATTTCAGGAAAATATACATCGATATATTTGGAAATTATCAATTTATGTAAAATTTATAGAAACTGACATACTCAAGTGATACTGAATTTATTGGAGTGACATTGAGCTAGTTAGACAAGGAACTTGGTGGGGGAATTGTTGTCAGGGCATATGTATAGTTAATAGTTAATAAGTCAGTCATTTCTGGTATAATTTAAATTGGTATGATTCATTATCATTTTTCATTTTTAAAAGCAAAATTCATACTTTTATTGCTTTAAATTATTATCATAGTTTCTTACGTCCAATTTGTTATTCCTGAGAAATCCTTGCAACTAATGATAGGCTCAAGTTTTTTCCTTTTCTCTTGCTCTCAAAGCTTTTATGATTATTAATATAACTATTTAATGCTAATAGATGATAAAGAATATAATTTATATCAATAATATTCAACTTGATTCCTGGTTACCTGAGACATAAAACGTGCCATGAATTTTCTACTAACCACTAAGCAAGCAATCACAACAAATCCATTTTTAAATCACAAAGTGGCGTACATATTGACATGTCTTGTAATCTTAAATGGTGTGTCATTCTTTTGGCAGAAGATTGCATAATGATATGTAAAATTATAATCAAGAGTAAAGTAAATTAAAGGTCTTATGTTCAGTAGTACCAATGAAGGGCCGCATCTTTGTAACTTCTTAAAAGTGGACCTGATATTATGATCTGAAAGCAGAGCAAATGCCATGTTTTCTAATTTTCCTTCAGATCAGCATTTTATCACCAGAATACGAAACTATGAATGAGTCAGAGACGAGAGGAAATGGAGACAATTGCAGCGCAGTTTATATGTCAGAGCCGCAGTGCCAAGTGCTTTACAAGGCCTTTACATGTGTTCTGGTTCTTTTGCTAATGCAGCTACAATATCTCCAGGGCCTTTAACGTCCTTTCTTTCCTCTCTCAAGTGGCCCATAAATGATAGTTAGGAGAATATAGCACTTATATAGAACTTAGAAAAGAAATGCCCAGAGAGGTTTTCTGGTCATTTTTTCCAGTTTGATCATTTAAAACATTTTTTTTTTCTTTCATTGGTTTTGCTTATTTTAGAGAAACAGTTTAAATTTTACTAAAACCACAGCCTAACCAAATATCTAACACAGCTCTACTCTCCTCTGGTGCGGACAGTGAATTTAAAGGACCCACAGGTACAGACAGTGGTACTCCTGCCCGGGTTATTTTTAAGCAAATTGGAAAATGACCACCACATCTCCTTTTTCTCGGGAATGAAAATAAGGCAAGATCAATTAGGAATTATTTAATTGACTTGCTTGTGAGCCAGATTTTTCTTCTCACAGATTTTTAGCTACAAAATTTATAACGTCTGAAAATGTTACGTTTTACAATGTGTGTGCAAATCGTGTGAACCACATCCCTCTACTGCTGCTGTAATCGTGTAGCAGGAGCTTTCCCTTTACCCTCCTCAGAGGATTTTTTTTCTTTAAAGACATTGTACCTACTCCTCAACACCAATATAACTACATTTTGTATCTTTCTTTTAGGTGTGTGTATACTGCAATGTGTGCTTTGGGCTTTGTGTTTTGGTTTTTGTCTTTGTGTTTTAGACTGAGAATAAATATAGTAAACCAAAGCATATGGATATTAACATCTAAAGGCACTAATAAAAGAAAACCTTTAGACAAATTAAATTTAACAGCGTTACCTCAGCCAAGAACAATTCATGAATGAACAGCATTCAGAATCCAAGGAGGTTCAGAGAGATCTCTGGTCCTCAGCATGAGCAGTTAGATTTTATAGACCAAACAGGCAAGTAAAATAAAGAAGTCCCAGCTAGCCATTTGTTTGATTTGAGCTTGGTATTATGAGGCATTTTCTCCCTTTAGAGGTATGGTATAGTGGGAGGTACCTGGTTGTGTAACCAACAGGCTTCTTAGATGTTTCTAATTGGCTGAAATTCGTATTTTTAAAGAACATTCGAAGAAATATTTCCAAGTTAAATACTTATTTACTTAGTAAAGAATTATGGGTAAGAAGCTACCTCTAGCTGTAATGTTTCCTGTTCATTCTGCTTTAATAACACTCTGAGACTACTAACTCAATATAGAAAGCCGAGATACAGATTCTTTTTTCTCAAATAAGAATGTAACCATGTGACCTGGAAAATGGTAGTCAGATCTCACTGATGATATTCATTCCACGGGACTAGACTTCAAAAATTTAGCATCCAGTGCAGCATACCACTTATGTATAGCTATAACTAAATAGTTATTTGACTTAAGAAAGAAAAATGTCATTATATACATTTATGATTACCATCTTCCTCAGTTCTAAATGCTTTATAATGTAAGAAATAGTTTAATATATTTCAATATGGTTTACTCTTCCAGTTAAATCTTCCCAACCAATACTACTATATAAATAAGTGACGAATGATTCCACATCAGTTAGGTGTTACTGCATAGCAAATCAGTTTAGACTTTAGTGCACTAAGACAGAAGTATTTGTTCTCTTTGTCCAGTTTAGATGTCAAACTAGGACAGTGTTCCTCACAACAGTGATTGTCTGCAAAACAACTAAGCAGCTCTGCGTCGGGGCATTTGCTGGAAGTCAGGGAGGGTGATTCTAGTTTAAATTTGCTCACCTGCTAATAAAGCAGGACTGAAGAAAATAAATCTCTTGAAAGTGAAACTCATTTAATTTTTCTTCTCTTCCTGTGAATCACTCTCAAGTCCACTCTATTAGCCAAATCCACAATTATATGGAAGGTATACATTTCTGTGTATACTCCTGCTTTGTTAAATACTCCCGCTTTGGACATATCAGATGCTTGTAGATGAGACACTCAAATTTCTTAGAAACTACTTTATTTAAGGCATTGCATTAAGTTTTAGCAAAGGATGTTGAAACAAAATCTTGTATTTGTTCTTATGCTCAGAACTCTTCATGTTGAGGCTGTTCCTGGCTGGGAAGGCAGCAGATGAGAAAATATTTTAGTTTTATTCTTTCAAGTTATCCTTATAAACTATCCAGTTATTTCTCTAGTTCATAGTTTGGCAAAGAAAGTGTTATAGGCCAAATCCAGCCTACCATCTATTTTTGTATGTGCTATAAATTAAGACTTTTAAAAACATTTTTTAATGGTTACAAAGAATTGAAAAAGAATAATATGTTGTGGTCTATGCAAACTATGTTATATTTAACTCTGAGTTCAAAAATAGTTTTTGAAGTACAGCTACACTCATTCATTTACATATTGGCTCTGAATAGTTTTGGACTTAGAGTCGAGTAGTTGAAACACAGATTTCACAGTCATGAAACAAACTGCATTAACTGTGGGATGTGGTCCTTTGTAGATGAAGTTTGCTGACTTCTAATCTGAATCACTTTGGTCTCAAAATACCTTGCATGTAATTAAAAGGAGGCAATTAAGACTGTAAGTACTTTTCTGTGAAAATCATCTTGCTAACATTCCAAATGTTTATTAGGAGTATGTCTATTGGCATGGTTTTATTTTGTTATTTTTTAATCAAGACTCTAGTCTCTCAGCCTCCAAGAGAAATCTTTTCCAATTTCTCTGAAATCTACTAAATATATCTCATCATGTCTCCATGATTGGCTAGCTGCTTTACTCATCAGAGATAGTCCCATATTTTAGATTACTATTACGCTACTTTTATCCACTGTTTTATGTGTCAGTTGAATGCAATGTAAGAAGTAATAATAAAACTTTGTAGCTTAAAACAAAAGGAGTCTTTCTGTTCCTGAAACTGTGGGCCTCCTAAACCAGTCTGATACTTTTGCCTAAGAGTACTCATGTAGCTGAAATTCATGTATAGATTGCATGAAGTCTAGATAGTCTAAAACGTTCTCATTAGCAGATTTCTCATCAGGTTGGCTGTTGTCTGAGGCTACAGACATAGCTGGGCCATGGCTCTTCCATCACCCAGCAGATGACTTCGGATGTCTCTAGAGGTGTGTTTTCAAAAGGAAGAGTGACACACTGAAGATTTCTTGAGACACACTTGGAGCTAACACTCCGTTACTTCCTCCACAGTCTATCAAAGAAAGAAACACAGCTCAGGCATAATAAGTCAGGAAATAAATTTGGCCTCTGGATGAGATCATTGTAAAACATATGGTATCGTTTTAAGATGCTTTTGGTGTATAGAGTATACAGACATACAGAGCATACACCCAGATTTGTATTTGCTAACAGCCCTCAATTCTGAATATATTAAGCAAAAAGAAATTGCACAGTTCTTGCCAGTCCTATCATTGTTATGGCCACTGATGAATAACAGAACGCACCCCACAGGTTATTAGCACAGGTGAAGGTTGTACTTCAGATGGTGAACTGGGGGAAATAACAATTTATATGTACTTACTTGACAAATAAATATAAATCCAGGTCATTCAAGGTCATACTTCTCATTATCGATTTATGATGGAATATTAGATTTTAATCCTTTCAAGTGATCACTCCTGACGCTGTTTCTCTAGAGCTGGAATTCCTTTCCCTTTTTTAATTTTTTTTTTTTTTTAGTTTGATGGAACTGGGGATTGAACTCAAGCCCTTGTGCTTGCCAGCGAAGCACTTATTCTACTGAAACATCTCCCCAGCCCCCTTTCCTTTTTCTTAGTTCAACTGTGGGATGATTCTGATTCTGCTGTCAGTGATGCTTTGAATGCCTTTACTATCTTTCCCTTCATTAAGTAACAGTAATGAGTACTAGGTCACACTTAACTTCATTATCCCCTCTATTCTTCACAAGTCTATGTATAATTGCTAATATAAGGGAATTACTGTTTATTGATCTGAGAGCATGAACAGAAAGACAGCATATTGACTGCAAGTTCTATGGCATGAAAATGGGTGGTCTGCAAGTCTCCTTTTTATACATGTTTTATTTTTTCATACAAATAAAATGTAAAAGACAAATGAAAAGGCAATGAATAAATATGCCTTCAGTGTCACTGAAGGCCAAAATCCTATTGAGGCTATTTGAGTACCTCTTGCTTTCAAAATCAGGGACTTAGCCTGAAAGAAGAGAATTAATTGCAGTATTTTAACTGGGTTTTCCTGGGTTATAGAATTTGTTATGTAAACTTTGGGTGTTCTTTTGCTTAAGGCCTCAGAGGAGATTTGTATGTTGCCATATTTACCAATACTCACCAATAAACTCACCAATAGCTAGAAAATAATATTTCCTTCTAAAATAACTAGAGATGGAATTTTTAAAAATGTCTCTTGTATGTGCATTGCAAAAGAGAAAGTATCTAGGGGATAAGGCATTTTACAGAACATCATTTCTACAGACAACCTTATTTATAACCTTACTTTTTATAACAAGAGGCTCATCTTGTTAGAAAAGTGACTTGCTTCTTTGAGCAGCTCTTCTTCATTCTTCTCTATTAGGAGTAAGATGAGGTCTTGTCCTTCATTCAACTGCTAAGTCCTGTTCATTTCCAATAGTCTCCAAAATGTCACTTCCTTAGAGACTCCTTCCTACTCCTTATTAACTGAGCTTGTAGCTGCTAGGATTTTTCTTCATAACCCCTGTGTCATGGATTTGCAGTTCTCTACCAAACACCCACTTTCACCTTCTATGATCTAATGAAACCTCAAGCTTGTTGAGAATAGTGACATGCCTGCTTTAACAATAGAGTACCTTCCTTTCTCTCCTTGTATCCAAGTGTATGTGATCTCTGTCCGACAAGATGAAAGGAGGCATTAGTGGGTAGCCTTTCCAAGAAAGCTTATTAAAGAAACATCTTCTCTGGCAAAAAATGCTTTTTTCCTTTTCTTTTTCTCCTTCCACCAGCCTGGAGTATGTGTACAATGGCAAAAACTGAAACATGAACTTGCAACAATGAAGGCAAGCTCCAGAGGATCCCAGTGATTTGACATTGCATACCCTCACTCATATAAGGAGTCATTTATCTGCAGAACACATTAGGTGAGAAAAGTAAACATTTTCTTAAGTTTCTCATGTTGCTACATTACTAACTCCACAGACAAAGTTAACCTTCAGCAATCATAAGATTTTCAACACTTAGAGATTATGTCTCAAATTGTGGTTCTGACTATGCATGTCTATCAACAAATCAGTAGTCTGTTTTCCAGTGAGATTGTGAGCATTATTAAAGGGAAAGGTGATTTTTATTTGTTTATAGTTATAAGAATTCTACATAGCACATTTGTCGTGAAATCACCTTAACAATTTATATGCAGCACATAAATGTGTTTTTCCCTCTAATAAGGAGCTTGTATCACCCACTTTAAACAATATACTGGGGCTGAAGGTACTCAGGCTAGAACTGAGGCTTTCAGTTTCTGTACTGTGGATACTTTTGGCCAGATAATGTTGTGTTCAAGATTAGAAAATGGTTCTGTGCATCACAGATGTTAACCGGCATCCTGACTTGCTCGCATTGTGCTCATGAGATAAAAGTGGCATCTCTTTCACAGCGCGACAATAACCCGAAGTGTCTCCAGACATTGTTAAGTATCCGCTGAGATGACCAAAATCCCTTGGTCCCTGGAGAAGCCCTGGGCTTGACGAAGGCATGTGGAACTGAAGTTAGCAGGGTCATCCACCAGGGTCTCTGTCAACCTAGGTTGTCTGGCGATAAGATCTCCTGTCTGCAAACTTTGTCCACTTCCCTTGGCAACTCTTCATACTCATTTCCTGAAGATAAATACAGACATATATCTTCACTTCTGAGAGATCATAAAAAAAACTATGACTCCATTAAAAACATCTTGATAGGCTATTTCTGTAACAGATAAAGAAATCACTGTGTGATTAACCTCAATTTGAGAAATATCAAAAAGTATAACTAGGTGCATTGAAAAAATGAGATGATTATAAATACTGTATAGTGTATTTCCAAATACATTTCTAAACAGCACAATCTTCAGTGACCCTGTGTATGTTTGTTTGATAGTCCCTTCTCTCCCAACGCAATGATATTTTCTCCCTCATCCACCAATTCCTCTTCCTTGATAACTTCAAAAAGATCTAATAGACATATTTTCACTGTTCATTCTCCAAAGATAAATTATCTCTTTGGGTAGGGTATTTCCACACTAAGTCTTACAAATGAAATAGGAACAATATCAGCGTTTACAATTCTCCACTATGAGATGCTTCAAGCATGAGCAGTGGGCCTGTGGCCTGCTCATCCCACTGGACTCATATGTACTTTTCTTCTAGTAATAATCAGTAACATATGCATTCTCTTAACTATATCTCAGCCCTTCAAATCCCCATATATCTTCATACACAAACTTTAATCTATAAGGTCATCTTACTGTGCAAAATATTTCTGCAACTAATTTATCTATCACCTCTAGTTACAATTAATTCAGTACTGTGTAATTCTAAGAATTTTGACTGGATTTTGAAAAAAGTGATTTCTGAAGCATGTGTTTTCACGAAAAGAATTCTCTTTTCAATGAAATGCAGTTGAAACATTTACTCAAACTCACTAATATTAAACTATGCATTTTCCATAAGCATTAGTATTTTATTTCAATTAAAGGCAGAAGAAATACAAAAGAAAAAGTTTTGATAAGTGTAGACACAATGAAAATTCCCAACCTATTATTTTTCAGACCTGAAAAATCTCAAGCATTCTGTTTTCACCTTAATTTATTCATAACCTTTATCAGATTATTCAAATATAGAATTTATTCAGAGTGCATTCATATTTTTCTAATCTTTGTTGTAATTTTTGAACAGCTAGGAACCTGTTATTGGTGATGCATTTAATGGATAGTTTTAAAACCTTAGAAGGCAGACAGTATCAATGTAGTTGCAATTCTACCTGAAAATATGCTGAAGAGCTCATTAATGGTATAACTACAATCAAAACATGACAAAAATAACTTTTCAAGTCATATTTAATGAATTGCTAGTTTTTTGGTAGTATGCTTAGTCTATGCAAAAGTACACATTTCATCAGAATGTACTTGGTTAATTTTCACAAACTAGACACACTGTTCCTTTTAAGCAGCATCTCAGTCAACAAAACATCTGCACTAACCTCAGGAACACCTATAGTGCAAATTTCCAGAGGTTAGTGTTAAAATGAAAAAAAGAAAACTAACATTGGAGAAATGTAGGGTGCATAATACCTATCTGGGTATTCATGGTGTATTTTGAACTGCCAATGAATGGAAAAATAAATATACTAAAAATTGCTCTGCTAAATGTGATAATCTCTATGAAAATATGTTTTAACATGTAGCAGACTGCAAGAATGAGCAGTATTATTTTAATTTTTTATCACTACAAAGTACTCATTGCAGAGTTCACCTTGGAAAACTGAGCAGGCTTGGCTCAGAGTGTGGAGAGGAGGGAGCTCTTCTGACAGTGCCAGCAGGCCGCCTTCCAAAAGGCCTCTTAGAATCTCATTACCTTGGTAGATTTGCATGGCTTTGAGTCTGGACTTTAGCCCTTCCAGACTCTGAAAGCTAGTTGTCTATTTCTAAGGGGCCTATTGACACTAAATATGCTTAAGGGACTGATTTTAAAAATTAAAGCCCTTATTTATTAATTTGCAGTAAGGGGACCAGGCACTTGAGGGTCTGGCCAGCATACGCTGTCTGCTGATGTCCCTATGGAGAACCCACACAGAATTCATTAGCACGCCAGTGATTATCATTTCAGAACAAGAAAAATTAGGTGTTAGGGACCTCCTCCCACACTGCATAATTTTGGACCCTCACTTTACTCTGTACAGATGCAACCCTGTACCTTGGCAATTCTTCTCCGACCAACTCAGCTGCCAGTCCAATGAACAAGCACTGTGAAGCTCCCAGTTCTCAAGAAATGGATGACTTTTTAACCCAGGAATACCTTGTATACACAATGCTGTCAGAGAAATCAATGAGAGCAAGGTTTTTGCTGCATTCCAGATCCTTAATTTAAATGACTATGTATAAATGCTAGGCTCAGCAGCCGTGCCACCCGTCTGACCTGTGCTTCCTGCCTTGTTAGCAGAAGGGGTCTCTGACCATAGCCCTAAAGGTTTTTGCATATTCCCCCATGCCCATAATGAATGCAGGATCCAGCATTCTAGTGGTAGATATAGGCGTTTCTCATGGGTGGCCCTGGAAGAGCTCATGATGATTATCTTCTTTTATTTCTGGCTGCTGCTGTTTGCAGTTTTCAATCCAGTTTTCACTGCTAAACAACATCGCAGGCACTTCTTTACCAATGTTAATTTGTTTCAATCAATAAGCTGTTACACATTCACTAAAGAATGCTGATGTTTATTGAAGTGATTGCTTTGAATGTCTGCATTGATCCATTATGTGCTCATCTCAAATTCGTAGCTTGTAATTGACCACAAAAGCTGACAACATTTTCATGTTGTTCTTTGTGAACTTATATCCTCTATGACTTTCATTAAAGCTGTGAGATGGAGTTGTTTGTGAGTTACTGAAATCATAAATGCAGAGTGTCTGGAGCACAACCTGATACCACAGTAGTGGCAAGTACTTATCATTTTAAAATCAATATTTATTTATTGTTATTACTGAGATTTTCCTCTAAATTTTTGAGGCATTAATATTGGTATTTTTTAATGCATCATCGCAATATTTGAGGAATTTTTAAATAGGTATTTTTTGAAA
>PVKA01048283.1:0-13870 GCA_004027165.1 Ctenomys sociabilis
TATCTATCTATCTATCTATCTATCTATCTATCTATCTATCTATCTATCTATATATATATATATGTATGTATATTTTCATTACAAAATGGTCCTTTATATCTCCCCCCTTTTTTGTCAGAGATGAGTGTTCCATTACTGTTAGAGATGCTGTATTTGGAGAAGGCTTTAAAGGACCTTCTCATATTTGATGCAAGTTCAAATATTATAAGTAATTGAATTAAGGAAAATAACCCAATATAGTCCTACACTTCATGATAGTAGTGGGTAATCAGCAGAACTGGTAATTGTCAGAAGTTGTTGACTTGAGCCTTTTACAGCTCACCATATCAATATGACATTACACTATATACCTCATGATTATACTTTTTTATGGATGGTTATGACCTCATTAAAGCAAGACCTGTATAACTATAACGTCACTTTTTTATGTAACAAGGTCAGTCAAATCCCCTGAGAATTTATACTGAATCCATGTACAGCACCTTAGATAGATTTTGTTTGTCAGCCATGTGGATGAGTCATGACTATTGCTTGACCAGTTTACTGTCTGTGAAAGCCTGCAAGAATATTTTCTCTCTAGGTGACTCTCCTTAGGTACACTATACATCATTGATCACTTTCCTCTGTGGCACCAAAACCTCCTTGATGAGAAAATTTGGGACTCCTCTGAGATATAGGATGTCACAGCATGGATTCTCCTATGTCCTGAGTCCTCACTGACTTTGAAGGCCTAGAGTCAAAATATTGAATGTCCTTGTAGCCCCTCTTTTTCTCTAATTTTTGGTCTACAAACTTCAGTTGTTAATTTCCCAGAAGATAATCTTAATGATATTTTCTTCCCTTAACGGTGGCTATTTGGCTTATCATCACTAACTGTTTAAATATCAAGCACCTTAGACATAATAAGGAATTGCTATTTTCCAACAATCATCGATACACTTTAAACCTGTAAATAATACGAAAAAGCAATTACATATTTTTACACAGAAATTTAGAAATCAAACCTTATATAACGTTGTACCAAGACAATGCTATGACATTTTTTTCTTCTCTCCTATGTTCTTTTATTTTTTATATATTTATATATTCATTTATTTATTTTGGCAGAACTGGGTATTGAACTCAGGCCTTTGTGCTTACCAAGGAAGTGCTTATTCCACTGAGCCATCTTCCTTGTCCTTACTTTCTTTTTTAACCTTTCTTTGTAAACATTTACTTTAAGGAGAGTATAGCAGTAGTCAATATGACATTAGAAGAAGCATGTACTACTCATTCCTTTTGATTTTTGATAGTATCAATGAATAATTAAGTATGTTACTCTAATCATTTTTGCATGCTTATATCTGATCTTAGCACTGGAAAAAATACTGGACAGAGTGCCACCATTGCCATTCAGTCTTGGAATTTGTGCCAAAAGAAGTGCTGCAAGGCAGTGACAAACACAAGACCAAAACACAAGTGAAAGATTCTGTGTGCACAAACAGCCATATTCAAAAATGTGTTCACTGTGTCCACTGATGATGAATGAAACCATTCATAGTCTGCTGTACTGAAGAGGGAATTGTCATAGCCTCCACAGAAAAGGGAATAATTTCTGGAAAAGCGATGGATCTAAGTGATATAACAATGTGTGCCCCATGGGCTGGCAGTACATCTCAGTAATGCAGCCCCTTCCTAAGAGTTCAAGGGTCTGAATTCGATTCCCATGATCCCCTGAAATATTATACCAGTGGAGATGTGAAGATTTGTGATGCTTTCGAGTTAGGCATTATCCTGGAACAACCACCACACCAGGTCTTTCTGTGTACAGTAATGAATCTGGCGATGTTGTGAACAGACTTCTTGCTTCTCTCTGCCAAATTAATCTGAATAGGATACTCAACAATTGATTTACCAGTTTTCAATTGACATTATATTTAATAAGAGCACAAACTCTTATTCACAGTCACAAAAACTGTACAGAGGAGCAAGGCAGAATTTCCAAAAGAAATGTTACAATTTAAAAAATGAGAACTGTATTGTACAACCTTTGGATATATTTTAGGAAGATATAAGTTTGGCCTTTTAGATGGCAAAGGAAAACAAATAGCTAGGGCTGCTTTCAGCACTGTACACTGATGGAAATACTGACAGAGTAACACTGAGAAAGTGGAAGCCTCAGATGCTCACTCTCTACGAGATCACCAGTGGTACAATAGATGCTGTTGACAAGTTATGTAACATCTATGATGTCACTGGCAGCACAGAGCCCTGGTCTACACACATATTACTTGATTCTAAACATGTGTGGCATAAACAATTCAATAGTTTCCAAGTGATCAAGCCCAAATTATGATGGAAAAATTGTTTTAGAGCATAAGTACTCAAGCTCATAGAGATCATTTGCAGCAGAGGAAAGCAAAGTGGTCTTGCCCAGAGAACTATGAAAAAAACTTACAGAGCACACTGGTGGGCTGACAGAAGGGTGGGCATGCACAGCATTCAATACACATTGAATAACAGCAGGAAAACAAACATTAAAATTATTAGCTGTGCCCTACAGGAAAGAAAAGAAAAGCAAAATACATGGCTTATCAGTGTGAGCAATGTAGAACATATTTGTTATGCATAAGGAATGCCTGGCTCTGATGGCTGAAGTAAAGAGTGTTTCTGTTATGCACACTGTATTTACACTGTAGCTCATACGTGGTTTTATTTTGTATGTTATCTTTTAGGGCTTGTAAACAAACATCTAAGGGAAACATGTTGATATCTATTGAAAGCATTCATTAAAATTGATATTTTAATAATTGTCATTTTATTTACCTGCTAAGAACATGTTGTGTAATACAGCAGGAAGCTACTGACAATATGGGAAGAGAGGGGAGTGGAAAGGACACCCACATAGGAGAGGAGCTACGCACATGTGAAGTCTGTGTAAGCAGTGTGTAGCTGCGGTCTGCAGCTGTCATTCTTAAAGACTGCAGGAGCCAAGCTTATTTCTGTGTCAGGTAAGATAAACCATCATTTAGTTAACAAAATATGTACACAGAGACAGATAGAGATAGAAGATGGAGGATGAAAGATAGATAGATGATAGATAATAGATGGTAGAAAGATAGATTCTATATCCATATCTATGTATACATATGTTACTTATCTATTCATATAAAGAGAGATATCTATCTATCTATTATATATATATATATATATATATATAGAGAGAGAGAGAGAGAGAGAGAGAGAGAGAGAGACATACAGGCAGGCAGACAGACAGACAGACAGACAGACAGACAAACAGATAGACTTGGAACATATTCACACTATCACCAAAGGGCAGGAAGAAAGGAAAAAGTCAAACAAAGCCTTTTAAAATAAACATGAAGGTAGGGAAGGGTTCCTGAGTTGAAATCGGATATCCCAATCCCATCACGCAGTGACAATTTCCAGCTAGCCAACTGGAAGGCAGGGTCCCTAACTGTAATGAAAGAAAAGAAACCCAGAGACAAAAGCTTACAGCTGTCCATATTGGGCCACATCCCCTCTGTCCTCTTTTTTTTTTTTTTTTATGGAACCTGGGATTGAAGTCAGACCCTTGCAGTTGCCAGGAAATTCGACTGAGCCATCTCCCAGGACCCCTCTCCCCTCCTGTCCTCTCTGGGGCAGCTTAATGATCTGCATTTTTTCTTCCTTCTCAAGAATCTTTCTTGCTTAAATTCCTTCCCAGAAAATCATTATTTGTGCTGAGTGCCTAGTTGCTTACCCAGGACATGATACTCCTCTGAAACTATTACAGATAGCTAACTTATGTGGAAGTATTATACCAGACAGGGCTGGTCGCTGGGCAGAGTGGTGCACAAGTTAAGAATGTATTACACGGATTGCAAGCATGGCTAGAGGTGGATTCCTCATAGCTCAGGCTTAAAGACAAAGAAAAATGACCACACACACCTGCTTCCCCTGGAGCTGAACAACATTCTCCTACATCATAAAGAGGCATCAGCCACTTCACGTGAAGGCCCAAATCCTCCCTGGCGCATTCCTGTGGGGAAAGTCCCTGTTCATTCCATGTACCTCTGCTTTGTGACTTGCTGAACCCTTATTTTCCAGTGCATAACTTAAGTGGCTACACGCTCATCTTCTGCCTTGGCCACAGTCTTGATTTCCCTCATCCTCACCTCAAGTCCAGGATTTGCGCTATAAACTTCCCTTGAAAAGTATGTCCCTTGCCACCTACTGGGGATCCATTTTATCTCTGTTAGAATGTATCTTTTTCTCAGTAAATACTTCCAGCTATCACCTGCCTTTTTGATAGAATTCATTATTGAATGTAGAGAACATGAGCTGGGAATATTGAATAACTAGCAGTCTGGCAGTTATCTTTCACTTATATTGCTTGCATTATTCTGATGTCCAATATCATCTTCAACTTAGGACCTTGTACTTTCCAGGCAGGCACTTCTGTCTATTTTTAATACCTCTTTTTTTGGTACCATGGATCAAAATCAATAGAATTCTGCATCTGCTACCAACTTTTTCCTGATGAAAATTTTAAGCATTCCACTCATGATGATGTCCACCATAAAACAAATGTATGTCTGAAAATTTAATCTATGCTTAACTTATAAAAAACAACGAAAACACCCTCCTCAAAATAAAATACAAAACTTAAATCAGTCCTGACAGAGCAGTACTGAGTGGTCTAAAGAAGAATATAAGCATTTTTCTATGAAGATTTAAATACCTATGTCATTTAAAAGATAAATTTCATCAGAAATTTAGAGTAAGATGAGAGTCTGTGTTTATACTCCTCCATGTTAAGTTTACTGTGAACATGGAAACATTGTGCTCATTTGCTCTCACAGCATCTGCCTTTGGAATCGTGCCCATCCCTGAGTGCTAGCTGCATGGGGCACTCGGGAGTTCCCCGGATGGGAAGCAAGGACACAGGCTCTGTTTAAATTCAGAGGTGCTCACCCTTCTGCAAGACTTCGCAGAGGTGTGCTTCCCACAGGACTTGCCGGTAGAGTATACACTGGACAAATACCTGAGGAAGCCTTCCAGGGTGATTGAATGAACAACAGAGCTAAAAAAGAACGTATGAGAATGTAAGTGATTTCTATCAAAAAGATAAAAGCAACTTATCTCAAGGAAATTAAATAGCAAAGAATGTCTTAACTCCTTACATCGATACTATAATTTGTTTGAGAATAACTCAAAATTTTCAAATTTCTAAATAGAAAATATTTGAAAAGAATTTAACCAACACTGCCTCATAGTAATCATCATTTTTAAAACTGATGTTTTAGAAAACATACATTATAATAAGCATTTTATGAAAACATACATATCCCTATATGTAAAGCATAACAAAGTAATGTTAACATACAAAATAGGAATGTAGATGGAACAGTTGTAATCAGCACAGCAAAACACAGCCTCAAAGCCTAGTTTTTGTCAATTCTTCCTTTAGAAAACAATGGTCTCCAGAAGCTAAGGGCAAAAACAGCCTCTGGCAAGAGTGTGAAGCAGCAGCTGGTGCTTAAATATAGTTTCATGTTTACAAAGTTAACTTATTCCCTTATTTTTCAGAAATTCATCAAATCCATATTTCTGGTGGTGGTATAATCTTACTGCACCTCATCGAAGTTTCATAAAATGTGAACAGCTTTGTCATGCCTAACAAATAACACTAGGAACTAAGTGAGAATAAATGAAAGGTATTTTCATTATAATATACTATATCCATTTTCTCAGTTGTGATAAAATAAGTAATAAATAGGAATACAGAATTATTAGCATACACTTAGAAGACAAAATTCCTTGGTAGAATTCCTGTCATAAGAAGCAATTTCTCCAGTTTCACAAAAGGTCTTTCCTATAATCTTCATGTGACCTAAAACTTCATGCATAATAGTGACCATGGCATGAAACATATGTGGGTTGAATGGATTAAAAATGAGAGCATTTGGGCAGGCATCGTCTTCCTGCTAATCCCATAAGATTTAACATTTTATTATATATCATAAGCAAAGGTCAATTCACAACTATATCCTCTGATATTTGAATATTTTTCCACAGATTCAGCAGGTTATTTTTAGTTTCCTGAAATGACAAATTAAATAAAATACATTCTAGGCATTCATGGCAACAAAGCATTTTTAGGACACTTTTGATACTTATTAATTTTCATTTCTCATAGTTTAAAACACTACATCATGAGAACACAGAACCTCGCAGGTGTGCCTGACTTCATCCTCTTGGGGCTGGCGGATTCTGCAGAGACCCGGCTGGGCCTCTTCCTGCTCTTCCTCTTCATCTACCTGGTCACGGTGCTGGGGAACACAGGGATGATCCTGCTCATTCGCCTGGACCCCCAGCTGCACACCTCCATGTACTTCTTCCTCACTCACCTGTCCTTCCTCGACCTCAGTTATTCCAGTGTCATCACCCCGAGAACCTTACAGGACTTAGTGTCTTCCACCAGGAGAATCTCCTTCCTGGGCTGCTTCATGCAGATGTTCTTTTTCATCCTCTTGGGTGGCAAAGAATGCTTTCTCCTCTCCTGCATGGCCTACGACCGCTATGCAGCTATCTGCAGCCCTCTGCACTACTCAGTCATTATTTCCCCAAGACTCTGCCAGGCTCTGCTTGTGGGCTCCTATACAGTTTCTTTCATAGAATCCAGTGTGAACTCAGTTTGTATGAGCCACTTGGATTTCTGCAACTCCTCAGTCATCCATCACTTTTTCTGTGACACATCCCCTATTTTAGCCCTGTCTTGCAGTGACACTTATGAAGCTGAACTCATCATATTCATTTTTGCTGGTTCTACTTTAGTAGCGTCTCTTGTCACTATATCTGGTTCTTACATTTTCATCCTCTCCACTATCCTGAAAATTAAGTCCACTGCAGGAAAGCAAAAATCCTTCTCCACCTGTGCCTCCCACCTCCTTGGTGTCTCCATCTTTTACTGCACTACGATCTTTACTTACCTCAAGCCAAGGCAGTCCTACTCCCTAGGCAAGGACGAGGCGGCCTCTGTGTTTTACACCACTGTGATCCCCATGTTGAACCCCCTCATCTACAGCCTCAGGAACAGAGAAGTTAAAAAAGCTTTCATTAGACTCTGCAGAAAAGAGGTGGCTCTGAACAACTAAAGTCACACCTTTACTATTACTCAGAATTTTGGTGGACCACTTGTGCCCTTCCTCCCCACCTCCCTTCTGGAGAATCCTTTAGCCTCATTCTGAAAACAGCTCATGTTTTTAACACTCTTCATCTACCCTTCACTTATCAAATACTGTGTTAGACATTTTGGGACACATGTTCTATCATATTCATACTTAAGTTTGAATAATATATGAAGTACTGGGTCTGATGTAATTACTTGTAGTTGTACGGCTTTTTCTTTTACGACAATAGAAAATTTTCATAATTTTCGAAATACAAAAATATAACTTTTGTATAAACTTAAATTTTATCAAACTTTGTAGTGAAAAAAACCCATAATTTTCTTATGTGAGTCTGAACAGAGTAATTGCCTGGGGCTATGACTTACAAATGATGATTACGCCATTTAGATTCCAGGTCTAAAGCTCTGCTCCTGTGTGGCTTAGAGTAATTCCATGAAGTAACAATGTCCAGCATGCCCATCTGCAATGGAGATGTCATCCCTCCATGTCCTCCAATCAGGATGTGGATACATGGATATAACTCTTTAGGACAATCAATGAATACTGCCAAATATTGCCGGAACCCTTGGATTCCTGTAATATCTCAAAATAATACAGCCTCATGTTTCTGAATAGTGCACTTTACTCTTACAAACCTTTTGTTCAGTTTAATTTACAGACATTAAAATAGCTAAGAGATGAACTGGCATTTCCTTCTATTGATAGTTTCATGCATCTCTTGCTGGTGGCTGGATATGCATTTATCTGTGCATAATTACCATAATTCGTGCAATGCCCTGCATGATTTCATTACCTTTAATATTCAACACTAATTCACTTCAGTGTAGTTAGAAGCTGTAAAATTTGCATGCATTCTGTAGATAGCAAAATCAAAAATCTCATTATATAGATTTGAACCTGAAATGTGAATTTGCCAATTTAAAAATCTGTGTGCAGGAAAAGCTGTTAGGTGTGCTCCTGCAGCCATGTTGGAGCCCTGCCTTTCTGTGATTTGAACAGTGCGCTCACCAGCTGCTCCCTTGCATTGTTTCTGATGTCTTCAGATTTATACCAGTCTTTAAAAATAAAAACTATTTTTCATAGTTGTCATATTTTTTAAAACATTTAATAAAAATATTGAAATCAAACTATTAACCATGGATTTTGAACTTGGAGCATTCAATAAGCTTTGTTCCAGAAAAGAAAAGTGCTTTTGTTTTTTAAATATTTTCTTCATATCTTCGATGATTGCATTTTTGAAATTTCTCTTTGCTCTTTTAAGGATACATTATAACGCATAGGTTCATTTGTTAGCAAACTTTGTATATAAAATTGCTTTCCATTTACTAAGTTAATTGCTTTACTCCCAGGTTCAAATTGTTTACATTTTTTATTTTATATTAATTTTGTAAAATTATATTTGTTAGTTTCAAAGTCTGAAATAAAAATGCAACATCCATATTTTAAGAATTAGGACATGTCAAAGTTTTTTTTAATTCTAATTTTTTAAGAACTCTTTCAAATGTTTTAAAACTGTACTTTTTAATTCACATAACTGAATTAATGACAAATTCACTCATTATCTTATATTGCTATCATATACATTGTTACTTTTTTAATTTTATTTTACTTTGAAGAGTAAAAATATAAGTAAAAACACATAGATAAAAAGACAGGGTAACATGTTACAGAGTGTCAAAACAGGAATAGCTAATTAGCAATGGGTATATCATCCATTTTTATCATCAGATGTGTTGCCAGCATTAAAAATTTAATTATGCAAGATTGGAATAATAATTAAATACTCGCACTTGCTTTCAAGAAATCTTAAATATTTTCCTTGTCTTTTCTTTTGTTTAATTTATTTTAAAGAGAGTACAATAACTGAGAAGACATCAGAAATGCACTAGTTTAGGAAGCCAGGAGGAGAGGCATTCAGCCAGGGTTCCTGCTACACACTGGTGCCCTTGATGTAGGTGCTGAGATCACGGACAACAGCATACGGAGTCGGTCAGGATGAAAATTCTAAACATTAACTGCTATTAAGAAAAACAGCATAGTGCTATTGGTACACCCATGTTTAGGGCAGCACCACTTGTCCTAGCCAGATCTTGGAAACAACCAAAATGCCCATCACTTGAGGAATGCATGAAAATGATGTGGTATTTTAACATAAGAGAGCACTACTCAGCTATAAAGACAAACTCCAAGCCTGTACAGGTAAGTGGATGCAACTAGAAGCTGTACTCGTAAGTGAAATAGTGCAAATGTTTTATTACCTCCTAGTGTAAGAACCCAAAAGAGGGCCACTGAGTAGCTCAGTAGATTAAAGCATCTGCAAGCAGGCACAGGGGCCAGAGTTTGATCCCTTTGCCTATTGTGCCCGCTCTGCCTCTGGGGCACGCTGAGATGGTAATTGAGACTGGGCATGGTGGCACACACAGGGAATCCCAGCTGTTGGGAGGCTGTAAACAGGCAGATCACTACGAGTCCAATCTAGTAGTGAGAGGCCCTGACACCCTATAGACCCTTCCCCTCAAAAATCAAAAGCACAGAACCTGAAAGATTGCATAAAACCCGAAAAGTAGAATAGATATTGTAAAACACAAACAAACTGAACTTAAGGATTGAATAACGAAGAGCAGTGAAATGAGAAAAACAGGGCAAAAAGGATGCAGAGAAAAAACTGCAAACATTTAAACAGGATGGCTAAGGTGCTTACACTCCTAATTTCCATCGATATTTTTTGAAAAACATTAATGTTCAGAATTAAGTTGTTATTTATTGTTTCATTTGTGCCTACATATTATCTGCTCTCCTTTGTTTATATTTTTGGCTGTTTTGTTTTAAATTAAAATTAATATTTTAATGAATATTTATATTCAAAATATAAATCATTGTTTAGATCAACTCTCATTACCTAAGCTCTCCATAATATCATAATTATCAGCTTATCTCTGTCTTCAGTTATCTTTGGAAAATGTGATATTCCTTCCTTTCTTTCTTTCTTCCTTATTTCTTCTATTTTTAGTTAATACCAGGCCTCACTCCACAGCTAGGACTCATAGTAAGCCTCTTGTCTCTGCCCTCCATCACTGGGATCACAGCTGTGCGCCACCCCGACTTGTTTCGGTGACCGGAATGGAGCACCCTGGCTCGCGGGCCGTGGCATGCGGTACAAGGATCAAACATGCTTCCTTGCACTTGCCAGGCAGGTGCTTATACCACTGAGCTATATCCTCAGCCCCTTTCATTCATTTTTATGTGTACATCTGAGTCAGAAAATTTACACAATTAGTTTTTGTCAATTAATTTATCAATATGGGGCCAGAGAGATAATTCAGTGGAAGTAAGTGCTTCCCTAGCAAGCGCAAGGGCCTCGGTTCGATCCGCGGTTCTGACAACAACAACAACAACAAAATAAATAAATAAATAAATAAATAAATAAATAAATAAATAAATAAATAAATATACCCTGTGACTTTGTAGAGAATATTTAACTTAAAGAAATTTCTACATTTCCACTAAATTAAGCTATATTGCTTTCTTTATTACAATAGTCAGAAGCATTTGTATCGTGTGATTATATATACACTACGTAATCTATTTGCCAAAGAAAGTTGATGCTAATTATTTTTCACCCAGCATTTATTTATTTATTTATTTTTGTATTCTTAGGGTAGGATCGACAGGGTGTTCAGGGTCTCACAACTAGATTGGACTTGGAGTGATCAACCCGTTTACAGCCTCCCTCGTGCTGAGATTGCAGGCGCACCACCAAATTCACCCTCACCATCTCCACTTGCCCACCCTGTGGGAGGGGCCTGCACGACAGATTGAAACCCTAGCCCCTGGCCCTGCTTGCAGGTGCTTTATTCCTCTGAGCTACTTGGCCTGCCGTCACATGGCATTTATTTCTTATAGTACTTCTGTGTGCACACACTGGAAGTCGTAGTGCCTATCATTTCCAACAAGTGATGGAAAGACCACCGATCTGTCTCCCGTCATGCTGGTGTGAAGAACGGGTGAAAGAAACTTTGCGTTACAAACTATAAAGTCTACACCAATGCTTTTCATAAAATAATATAAATTAAAAAGTAGGTAACCAAGATATGTGGTGTTTAAAAAAATGAATTTTGAAGTATTTCACAGAGTTCATATAAATATTTGCTCAGTGGGGAGGGGAACTTCCCTAACCCCAGGCTGATGAGACAGGGCCTCTGCGTATTCTGAGAGCCAACGTGGCTGGCAAGCAGAGCCTGAGGCCTGAGGTGAGCCAGCCAGTGCAGACTTGAAGCAATGGTGTCAAGTATTTCCCTCTGAATTGACAGAGGTAGTCTTGGGTCTTCAGTCAGTTTGAAGGCCTCTCTCCTCTGCCCAAGAAGAATAAACTGAAGTAGGACTCAGATTTCACAGGTGCTCACAGGAATCTGCAGTAACTTCTGTCCTTGGTGGGTGGAGTAGGGGAACAGAGCATCCCCATATTTTCAGATCTTAAGGATACAAGAGCATCTTCTCTCTAGACTGTGAGACCTTTTAATAGACAGTATAGGTCCAACATAGTTTGGCTGTAATACACACACACACACATACACACACACACACACACAAGTTTGACTCTAACACACACACTTGAAATGAAGCAACTGAATAAAATGCACTACTGCCCAGTTTGCCTGACAGCAAATGCTACTGGGAAATTCTCAGTGACACAGGACACAGGACAAGGACCCCAGCTTCTTTTGAAGATATTCAGCCCACTGAAGGAAAGCAGCATAAAGGAGGACGTCACACATAAATACATGGGGCTCTGAACCCTGCCGCAGATGATGTGCTCAGGCATATGAAGAAGTCTGAGGCCAGGTGCAAAAAGGGTGGGGAGCAAGGACAGGGCTCATTGTCCATTTGAACACAAGGATTTCAAAGGCTCTCCATCTCTTCAGAAGCCTCCAGGGTTAAAAGGGCAGTGTGTAATCTTCAGGCACCAGATCCAGGAACAGGGAGGGGAATTGAAGGCACTAGTTTCATGGTTAAATGCTGTCCAGAGCACAGGCAGACACTGAATTCCTGTGACCCTTCTTCCCTAAGGCAGAGGACAATGAAGGCCAGTGTCCTCCATGTCATACTTGGCAAACCTGGCGGGGGACTGATGTCACCAACAGGGGCAGAGCTCAGTCTCCAGACTGTCAGAGATGGGTCCCCATTGGGAGAGGAGCTTGAAGCAGAGCAGGAAAAAGGCAAAATGAGTTTATGTTCCTCCTCCTCGTAGGCCTTGCTCCAGGAAAACGCTAGAGGAAATCTGGGCTCCTACAGAGGCTCCACAGGGGAGCAGTTCCTGTGGGTGGCTTGTTGAGCTCTCAAGCCCTCAGGATTGCTCCTGTGCTGTCCTCACTGGTCGCGTAGCTCGCCCCCACTCCCAGGGTGCTACACGTGGCTCTCTGACACTGAGCAGACAGGTGACTGTGAATGCTTCGCTGGATTCCCTCCCCATTTTCACTCACATCACCCTCCACTCTCTTCCTAATTATTCCTCTTCCTGTACGTCCTCTCCTGCCTTCGTCTCTACTTATAGGTGAATATTTTCAGGAAGGCCTTTTCATCCCAGTGCACCCCACCTTATCTTGTCCCCATTCCTGATCCTAAACTAGTGGGCTAGTTGAAGAATATAGACACAAACTATAAATTACATGTTATGATTTGCTGTTTAGTTTTGACATTTCAATGTTAAGAATTCCAATGTAGGGAACAGTGTACCCCGCCGGGGAGCCAGGAGAGGTGCCCCGCCTGCCTGAAAACACAAGGGTAGGGACACTTTCAAGCTGGCTCCTTTAACTGGAGAAACTGTCCTTTCCATGACCCCTAGATAGCTGCCTTAACTAAGACTGAGAGTTAAAGAATGTTGACTGTTTCCTCCTTTTTGTGCTCTTAGCTAAGCAGGGACATCTGGTACAGCAAACAATAAGAAAGACAAAACATTCACTTTGCCTTTTCTGACTCAATTGATTTTACTTGTTGTACGTTTCCTTTTGTATTTCTGCTTTTCGCTTGTTATACTAGGGAGACTATATGATATTTACACATGTGTGTCTGGTTTATTTCACTTATGAGTATATGTTCAAGTGGCATCCACTTATGGCATAAGCTGCACGATACTAATCAGCTTTTCTTCTGGATGGTTAACAACCTAAGATCACAAGTCAGAGTTGGAGAAATAGAAGAGCCACAAGGCCCGCCAACATTTTGGCCCTAGCCTTTCAAGGTCAGCGAAGACTCAGGGCATAGGAGAACCTGTACTGCAATATCAGGGGACTCAGGTGAGCTCCAAATTTTCTGAGCAAGGAGATTGTGGAGCCACAGAGGAAAGAGAATGAAGTTCTATAGTGTGCCTGGGGAGAGTCACATGAAGAGAAAACTTTTTCTCAGGCTCTCACAGAGAGCATTCTGGTCAAGCATTGGCTGTGATTCATCCACATGGATGACACAGACAAAGGAACTACAGAATAATGTACAGGACTAGAAGATAAACCCTGAGAAGACTTCAATGACCACGTAGGAAATATAAAGTTCATGTGTTGATATATAAGTTTTGATCTACCTAGGTCTTAACCATCCAGCAGAAAAGTATAAAAGTATAAAAATGAAGTATACATCGTGAGCCCATAATATTAAGCTGAGCTGTAAATGGATATGGTCGACAATTTCTTTGAATAACTCCC
>PVKA01048284.1:0-13870 GCA_004027165.1 Ctenomys sociabilis
AATCCCTGGCTAAGTAGAATTTTTTTTTTTTCTTTTTTTGAGTGCCAATTGAGAAGGCGAAATGGATTGGAGAAGAGGCCTATTTTTTTTCCTTTAGTTTTCTCAATTTTTTTGGCTTCCATTTTTAAGAAAACACTAAACATGCCATAGTACTAACTAGTCACAGTACTATACTAGCCATAAACCACAACCCAGAATGGCCATTTTTCTCTTTCCTTTCTCCTCATCCCCACCCGTAAAAGTTGATGCCAATGACTTGCACTGTTCTTGAATTTTGGGAAGTCACAGAAAATGGTGGTGTCAGCTGTGGTTGTAGCTGTGTATTTTTAGCTCATATATATTTCAAACATAAAAGCTAGTAAACTCTATATATCCACTCATTCCTTCAAAGAGTGTTGAGTGCCAGGTACGAGGGAGAGAGTAGTGACTTTACTGTGGTGTGTAGGTGATAGAAAGTGCAGTAGTAGTAAGACAACAGGGGAATCCTCCTTGGGCAGAAGTCAGCAAAGACTCAGTTAATTGTAGATGCATGAACTGTGTCACAAAGAATGAGGTGAAGAGAGTACCACACCTCAGTAGAACTTACGTGTGTGTGTGTGTGTGTGTGTGTAAGAGAGAGAGAAAGAGAGAGAGAGAGAGAGAGAGAGAGAGAGAGAGAGAGAGAGAGACTCATGGTGTCCCCCTAGCAGCACTGGATACACTGGATGCAAATGACTCACGTTTACCAGCAATTAATTAATTAATTAATTAATAATGTATTTAGTACAGGGTCCACAGGGTCTCACTACATAGATCAGACTCATAGTGATTCTCCTGTTTTTAGCCTTCCAAGTGCTGGGATTATAGGCATACGCCACCATGCCCAGTCTCAGTCCCAACTCAGCTTGCCCTGCGGGTGGGGCCGGCACGGCACTCTGGGTACTGAACTCTTGGCTGCACTCTGCCTAACCAGACACTTTAATCTGTTGAGCTATCTGGCTGGCCCTATCCAGCAATTTGTTATGGACTGGACTAAGGGCTTTATGATCTTCATATGTCATTGAATTCCCAACCAACCCAATTTCAGAGGTTAAATAGCTTTCTGAATTTTACACAAATAAGTAAGGGTTAGAATGAGGATTTAAACAGGAGCTGGGGGCTCGATCCCTGGGCCTGCTGTGTTGACCCTCTCCCTCCCCAGGCTCACTGAGACAGCAATTGAGTCTGGGTGTGGTGGCGCGCACCTGTAATCCCAGCTGTTGGGAGGCTGTAAACAGGTGGATCACTACGAGTCTGATCTAGTAGCAAGATCCTAAACACCTGTAGACACTTCCCTAAAATACAAAGAAAAGAAAGCATGAAGATTTAAATGAAGGTTTGAATGACTCCCTAGCCTGAGCTCTGAACCACATCTCTGTACAATAGCAGTAAATATTTACTACATGAACAAATGAGCAGATGAATGGTTAACTCTAACGCAGTGGCAGCCTATTATTTTGTCTCCACGACATAAACATGAGTAATGCTGAAGTTTGTCATTCACTTATTAATTCGAGCCACCCTAAAGCAGGGTTCCTGAAAGATTTTATTATCATCGAGAAGCAAGCATCTATCTTGAGGCCATCCATGTTTTCAGGGCAAGATAACTTATTTCAGAACAATAATGATGAAATATAGTGGGAAAAGTTGTACAAAGAAGTGCTTACCTTAAATTTTCTTTCTGGGCTTGTATTTCTGAGCTTGCAGTAAGATCTCTGTATTAGGCTGAATAAAGAGCTCTGAAGATGTCAGGGCCTAATCTCTGGATCTATACATGTTCCCTTAAAAGGGGAGAGGGAGATGGTAAATGTCATGAAGGAAAGTTAATAGAGGCTCTAAACACAATCACATGTGTCCTCCCAAGAGGGAGGAGGGTAGCGATCTGACACAGAAGCAGCGGCAGGGCCTGGAATGATGCCAACAGCCAGTGGATTCTGAAGACGCAAGGAAAGGTGCTGCCTTTGAGTCTCTGGAGGCGGCCCAACCTGTGGCACTCTGATGAGGCCCACAATACTGACTGCTGGTCTCCACAGTCTTAAGGGAATACGTTTTGTAGTTTGAAGCCTCCAAGATCTGCTCAATCTGTTGCAGCAGCCAGGTGAACCGAATCGAGTCTCTTAAAAGAGGAAGCAACAGGAAGAATAAGTCTTCAGCCATCAGTGTAGGTGATTCCAAACTAGACCTTCTGATTTCTTCTTGGTTGGACATCCAGTGAAATCCTGTGTTGAAAAACAAGAACAAAGCAATCCTTATCCAAAAACATGAACCCATCTCCTTTTCCCTTCCTCTTTCTTCACTTGCTTTTTTGTTCTAACATGTACTAACATCTTTTATATTTCTTTAATTGACCCATATTTACTATATTACTTATTCAGTTATTGTTGGCTTCCTCCCGGTTGAATTTACTTAAGCTCCATGGAGATGGTCATCTTTTAAAAACTTTTTTCTCTCCCATGCCTAGAAGAGGATGTGACATATAGTGAGCCTCACCAAACAGCTGTTGAATGAGTAAAGGTTATTTTATGGGGCAAATTGACATTACATTACAGATATCACAATATCAGATATCACATTATGACATTCTAGTAAGATGCTTCCTGCAGTGCCCCTCTAAATAATAACCAAGTTATAGAGTCTGTGTTTAGGTAATGTTGTGTTTCAGTTCCTCCAAGACAAATTTCTATTTCCTTATTTGTTTAGGGTCCAGACCTTGGAACTATTCCTGTTGCTTCTATTTCTCACAGAACATATTTAAACCCTTGGGAAATCCTTGTATCTTCATATGCTCTCTGTCTTTGAAACACAAGCTCTGACAGATGAACCAAGCAGATATAGTCCCACGCTGGGATGATGGCCAGGGCTTCCTGATGTCCTGTTTGCGCTCATTCTTGGCAAATGCCTTCCTTCAGCCCAGCCCAGAGAGTGGAGGGATCCCTTGCAAAACATCTGATCTTGTCTTGTCTTTCCTCAGAATTCTCTGATGGTTTCTAGGTCATGCAGGACAAAAACTAAGGCCCTCACCCCAACTTGCAGAAGCCATTACAATACTTTTTGTGTGTACCTTTGCTCTCGCCATAAGGCCCAGCACCATTTTTGTTGTGAATCCCCTGTACTCCCCTTGCCTCTCTGCCCCTCCACTTTCCCTTTCACTCAGCTCTAACAACTCAGCCTCTGTGTTTGCCTCAGGCTCTTTGTATCTGGTTTTCCTTCTCCCTAGAGGGATCTCACTGGATGTCCATATGGTTTACTGTTCAACCTCAGAGCTCTTGGCTGTCAACTTCTCAGGGACCACACTCTTCCTCCTTGGGCATCCTGTTTAAAATGGCTACCCCACACCAGCCTCTCCTCAGCTTGCAAGAGTTTTTACAGATTTTATTATACCACACACACACACACACACACACACACACACACACACACACACATTCACACATTCATTTACTCTTTGGCTCCCTGTCTAGAGTGCAAGCCTCCTTGTAAAAGTCAGGCTTTTCCCTGTTTTGGTTCACTATTGTGTCTTCCATATCTAGAATGGTGGTGCCGAGCATGCGCAGGATCAACCAATACTTCTTGAACAAATAAGTAGGAAGGCAATTTTGGACTAGATATTCCCAAGAGCAAAGGTATTGTAATGACTTGGGAATCAGACATACTTTTCTTATATTTGGTTCTTTTTGGTCTTTTAAAAAGTAGCTTTATCTCTTTTATCCCTTTCATAATTAATTCAGAATAATTTAATATATTGCTTTGTTAAGGATTTCAAGATAACAGAGCATAAGAAGGAAGCCTTCCTTTTGGGAGTACAGCAGTATATATCTAGTGTGAAAAGAAAACATAAAAGAACCATCTTGTCTGCATTGTAGGATCTACTGGCACATACACACACATATAGGCCCCAAGAAATGTTTGTTTTAGGGCTGGGGAGATGGCTCAGTTGAATAAGCGCTTGCCTGGCAAGCACAAAGGCTTGCATTCAATCCCCGGCTCAGAAAAAAAAGAAATCTATGTGTTATGATTCTTGCTTTTGATGTTTCCTCTTCCATATTTGCTTTGCATCCTCTCATTTAAAAAGCATAATATTCTCTATCATTTCTCTCTCTCTCTCTCTCTCTCTCTCTCTCTCTCTCTCTCTCTCTCTCTCTCTCTGTCTCTATCTCTGTCATCTCTCCCCAAGGAGAAATTCATATAGGTTTGTATGAAGTTCTGCACACCTGAAAGATTCATTTGTGAAATAGTCCTGTTACAAATAAATCACAGCAGACAATTCACTATTCGCTTAGCTGGAATGAACTCTGCACCCAAGAGGAGAGGAGAGGAAGGGAGAGGGAGAAAGAAGTGGCAGGAGGAAAGGGGACATGTTACAGTCATTTGGTTTCTTTGATTGCTTTTTCCTCATAAATATTTGGCCTGCCTGATGCAGTTGAGATGTATTTGAAGCATGAAGTTATGGATCTGTCTTAGTCCAGTCCAGCACAGTCCACTATTAATTGTTTTTCTTTCTTTTTTAATATTTATTTATTTGGCACAGGGCCTCACGGTACAGCTCAGACTCACAGTGATCCTCCTGTCTCAGCCTCTCCAGGGCTGGGATTACAGGTGTGAGCCACTATGCCTGGTTCTGATCAAACCCAGGACCTCATGCTTGCTTGGCAGGCACTTAGATCAGGGAGTTATCTCCCCAGCCCTGACAATCACTTATTTTCCAAAGCAGCTTTGGTTTTCTTTCAGTGCTAGGGATTGAACTCAGGGCTTACAAGAATGCCAGGCAAATAACTTCTGAGCTACTTCCTCAGTCCCAGTGCTTTATGGGTGACATTTGTTTGAATTAATTCCTAACTCAAAAGGGAGCCCGTTGGCTCTGCTTTTCCATGGAAAGAAGTTAAGCTTCTGCCTCTTTCTCTCCTTCACCTTTCTTGGCTCCCCAGATACCTCCCCCGTAACCCCACACTCCTTTTCAAGACTAGGAAACCAGATTTAGCTTCTTGGTGCTCTCTGTGGTCTCCTGCTATTCACATATACACCCCCTCCCGTGGAAGAAGACAAGGCCTTCACCTCTCCCCCCACCTTCCACCCCCAGTGACACCCTCCCGTCTTCTTGGGCCTGTCCTTCCAGACAGCAATGGCTTACCACTTGGTTTTCCATATACTGTAGAAATGAACAAAAACATTTGACAATTTAATGGCGATTTTCTTTACCAATCATCAAATTTCTAAGCGATATGGTTATCTGACAATATCAACCCAATCCAAGAGGCTCTATGGAAAAATGCTTGTGAATGGGAAAGTATTCATGCACGCAGGCAGAGCACGGAGCAGTTAAGGTATTCACTCTTCCTCCTAAAACAACCTTAAGAGTAGCTATTAGTGTTACCATTCAGATTTTCAATAGGAGGACATGGGGAGGAGAGAGGCTAAGTGATGGAACATTGTCAAATCAGGGCATTCTGGCTTTAAGAGACTATCAAAGATCTTTTCCTAGATCTCAGATTCTCTGTCTATTGTATTCTTACCCTCTTGAACTCAGTGGCAGACAAGGCACTTTATCTGTGACTTCAGAGAAAATCCCTTTAACCCTCTGGCTTGGAACAGCTACTACAACTTCAGGCAAATTTTGATTTCTCAGTCCATTCCCTATCCATGGATGTTAAAATCAAGTCTGCTTGCCCCCTAAAACACGACAGTGGGTCCTGATAAACACAGAACCATAGGTCAGTATGGGCTCAGTGTACAAAGACAAACCCAAGAAAGTTTTGGTCTATAAGAAGCTGGGAGAAATGAAGGCTTTAGTGGCAAAAGAATCTTGAAAGGGCCAGGGAGATAGCTCAGTGCATAAGCACCTAACTGCCAAGTGCAAGGTCCTGAGTTTGATCCCCAGTACCAAAAAACAAACAAACAACAAAAAAAAAAAACCTTGAGAGCAGATAATTCCTATGTAGCCCCCCCCACAATGAGTACCCATCCCCCTAATGTAGCCAGTGAGAAGAGGGGTCCCTGATTTTATGAAAGAGCTGTTCTGGGGCTTGGGGTATAGTTTAGTGGGTAGTACTTACCTAGTATTCTCAAAGCCATGAGTTCAATCCTTAGCACCACAAGAAAAACAAATAGTGAAAGAGAGAGGGAGAGAGAGAGAGAGAGAGAGAGAGAGAGAGAGAGAGGAGGAAAGAAAAAGAAAGAAAGAAAGAAAGAAAGAAAGAAAGAAAGAAAGAAAGAAAGAAAGAAAGAAAGAAAGAAAAAGAGAAAGATCAACTGTTGGCTTTCAGAGTGATCCAGTTGCTACATATCTTGATTTAAATAGCATTTGCTTAGAATCTCCTAGGTTGTCCCTCTGCTCCTTCCCTCCTCTGCTCAGATGACCTCTTGTATCAATATGACATTCTGGGCCTTGCAGTTACTGCAATAATGCAAGACTTAAACCGCCAAATGCAGATGCTAGCTGTGGCGAAACCAAAGTGACTCAGATGTAGGGCTCCACTAAGACTAGGGCTTGGTGTCTAATCCTTTTCTCCTCTTGGAATTTGAGATGCCCTTTCTTTACTGATCACCTCAGCTGGTGAAGGGACCTTGTCTTCTCTCCACATGTAATGCTTGACCTCTCCCTAGTCCCTTTTCGAAATCCATCAGGAATTTTCTCTTGATCGTTTGAGCCCAAATTACATTGTTTGGGAGAGTCAGAAATCAATGGAGGACAGTATGCCATATATATCCATCTCTGCTTTAGGCGTATAACAGGCACTCAGCCAGATTTTCTGACTTACTGTGGTTGCATATTCCAGTACACTGAAGTTTTTGTAAAGAATCTCTCCCTCAGAGCCTCTCAGTTTCCTTGCCTACACTTTCCTTGGGAAATATTCCACCTAGAAGTAGAAAAGGTGCAGGCCAGGAGCCCCAGCTATACCAAAAAGGAGATAGAAAAGAAGACAGGATCTTTTCTGTTTGTCCTGTAATCAGCTCTGGATTCTTTGCTGGCAAAATGTGCTGGAAGAATCTCCAGGTTTTGACTTTTCATCTTTTGGACTTATTTGTATGGGGTCCAATACAAGTGAGAACACTCACAAAAGCCCATTCTCCTAGTGCCTGGCCCTAGAACTGGAAGACAGGATGAGAAGAAAGGCTAGAATCAATGCTTAAGATGAGGCTTAAAAAGTTACCCACTATATTTTCATGCTTTCTGCCTTTTATTAGTTTCTATGAGCACAAGTTGTCAAGAATTGGGTCTGTGACTTTGTCCCTGTGAAATGTTGGGAAGAAGAGTTTGTGGAGTGTCTGGGGGAATCAACTCTTCCATAGCTCAAATAGCAAGCAGGCCAACCTGAAGATTCAGGAAACATGACAGCAAGCAAAGGCCATCCACACCTCCACACCCCAGAAGACACCCCCTGTGGCGATCCTTGTAAGTGGGAAGTTTCAAGGAGACTAAGCCAGGGCTTCTTGGGAAGATGTCAGAAACAAAAACAGGAGACTCTTGGCAGTGATAAAATAAACGGTTTTAATGGGAGAATTCCTGAGATGGCCACTGTGTCTTTGGCTATCAGCCGGTGTCACTGCCCCAGGGTTTCTTTGGGGGTGCACTGGCTGAACTGCTATTCCCATAGGAAACTGGGATGTCACTCTCATGTTCTGTTCTACCCCTCTAGGCTTCCAGAGATGTGTTTCCACATCAGGAGGATGAGGCTAGCCGGCAGTCAGTCCCATGTATGCTGCTTTGGGGTGTGTCCAGGCCCAAGGGAGGGGTGAGGGGCTTCAATTCTCACTTGGGGAAAAAGGGGGGGATCGCCTTTGAAATTTTAACTCTGACCTTTACAAAGAAAACTAATAGATGCTTTAGTATTATATACAGGACAAGGGGGATGATGTGGAGGGGAAATTGCACTTAATTACAGCAGTTTATAGTTTACAGCCATTGGACAAATTTACTTCTTTAAAAGAAATCTCGAGATCATTTGGGATAGGGTTGGGGAGAGGGAGTTTGTGGATATTTACAGTGTGTTTGGCTCAGTTCAGTAGCACATGTCCTCTTCTCTTTGTTTCAGTAACAGATTCAAGTTTTTGCATCAGTTTGTTCGATGAAGGATCCGAAGGTGGATTCTACCACGTTCTGTTCCTCTTGTGCAGTTTCATGTTGCCCACCTCCAGGACAAATAGGAGCACGTGGCATCTTAGGAGAGGCATTGTGACAATACTGTGTAGAAGGGAAGCTGGGCTTCAGGCTGCATCTCCGAGGAGTGGATTGTCTGAGGTGCCACCAGGATGTCGGGTAAGCAGGGACCTCTCACAGGTGCTTGCCAGGTCGCTGGGCTTTTCCGTGACAGCTGCCCAGAGGGTGATGGTGTGGAAAATTACAGTCCTTGTTGCTGTGCACAGAGTAAGTGATACGCGGACATCACCAGGCTTGCAATGGACACTGCAGAGAGAGAAAGAGAGGGGAGAGAGCTCAGCTGCGTGTACTGGACAGACATGAGCTTTAGTTCAGCTTCTGTAAGGAGCTGATGCTTAACTCAGCCAGCGAACAGTGGGTAAAGGGTGGGGGGGTCTAGTTGCTGCTCAGCTCCTGCGTGTTGGCCCAGAGACACGCTAGCCTTGGGGAAACCTGGAAGCTGGATTTCCTGGCTACTTTGGGAGAGAGAAATAAGTTGCTAGAGGCCTGGAAATAGTTCTAACTCGCTGAGTATAACCGTGAAGGGGGGGGCTCTTCTTCCTGTGACTATAGTACTATGAATTTTTGTGGTTGTAAAGGTAGTAGGATAGGGGAGTTCTTGTCTCTTGTGCAAACAAGGGTTTCTTTCAAGGAACTCTATGACTAGGGGTGCCCTAGATCAATGCCTCACAAACTGGTAGATCTGCCACTTACAGTGATTCTCATAGAACACTTCAATTCTGATTCTGAGGCCTAGGGTAGCTCTAGCAATCTGCATTTCTCAGAATCTCCCAGGCTGTCCTGGTTATGCCCAGGTACCCAGAGTAACAGGGCCATAAGCATGTGAGAGAATGGCTTCTACTCAAAATTTCCTTCACTCAAACTTTTCCAACTGTGACGGAGCTTTGCCAACTGCAAAATGCTTTCTCAAGATTTGTTACCATTATGACAAGAAACTCAGAGAAGTAGGAGAATGATCCAGGGACTAAAGACCTCTGGTGCACTCTTTTGAGTATGGGGAAGAAGCCCCAGAATGGCTGGAGCAACCTTCTGAGAGGAGTCGTTGAGTCTATATAGGGGAGCCTGAGCCCCTGGAGCCTCATTCATCTTAACTGCTCTAAAACATCATTACTCATCTTTTTAATTTGGGGGATCCCTTTTGGTTTCTCTGTTTCCTTTTCACTTTTGCTGACATCTATGGTTCTGCCTTTTGGCTTGTGCTTGGTTTTCTATACACACACACACACACACACACACACACACACACACACACACACCCCTACAGCTACTACTAGAGACCTACTGTTACATTATATTCACTCATTAACCTTTTTTCTTTTTTTTTTTTTGTGACAAGGGATTGAACTCAGGCCCTTGTGCTTGCCAGGCAAGTGCTTATTCTACTGAGTTATCTCCCCAGCCCTTCACTCATTAACCAATGTTCACAACCATAATCACAGATAAGATGACCATTATGTCCATTTTGCAGATTAGGAAAACAAGGCTTAAAATAAGCTGGTTTCTGAGCTAGGAGAGTATGGAGCCAGAGATCCAAACCTTCCTGGGTACTTTCACAGTAGTTTTCATTCTACTACCTGTTTCTTTTTACTACTCTTTCTACTTACACTGAGATTAAGAACCTTCTACTTAGCCTGTGCACTTGCAGTTGTTCTCTTTTTCTCTGTGCCTCAGTTACTTCCCCTATAAAATAGAAGTTGTGGGATTGGATGGGTTGATCTGTGTGGAGTTCTCTGATTATAATGTTGAGTCACAAAGGGTTCCTCCATCCACATTGCTCTTGAAGGCTTCTAAGAGTGGGCCTGAGCCATGAATTCATATGAGGAGACAGGCTTCTGACTCTTCTACATTCTTGTGGGTTTGGTCAGGATCCTCTGATACCCTTTGCCTCTTCTTCTTCCCGCCACCTACTCCTACTCTCGGGTCTCTATTTCTCACTATCAGCCTCTTTCCAATTTTCAGATTTGAGGGAGAAAACAGCTTCTGACCTTGCAGGTTTCAATAGAAGAGCAAACAAGAAGAGCAGATAAGGAGACGCCAGTGAGATTCTATGACCTGTCATTAGGGATGGGCTTCCCAGCTATCAAATGTTTGCTCACATAATAAAATGGTGGCGGAGACTTAAATGTTGTCAAAAGAACTAGAGTTATTTGCCCCCTTCAGAGTCTAAACACAAACATCTGATAAGAGGTACACTGGTCCCTTAGAGATGGAGGCCCAGCACACCTCGCTCCATGGGGCCTGGTCCAGACAATTCCTGGGTGACTGTCCAGAGGAAAGGTCCTGCAGCAAAAGCTCTCATCCTGAGAGAATGTTACATGATAGTCACAGCTAACACACATTGAGCTCCTATGTGTGACAGGCACAGGCATCAGGGCTCTGCACACATAATTTCATTTAACTCTCCTATCATCCCCTTGAAGTAGGGATGATGCCATTCATGATTTTTTGCTTTCTAGGCTGCGGGAATGCAGCCATGGACAAGACCTGCACATTCTAGCCAGAGTTTTGAGCAGCAAATGTGCATGCATACCTACCTATGCATGTCATATGCATATCCTTGTCACATATGCACGAATACCTACATAATCAACCTTCAGGTGATGATGAATACTTTGTAGAAAAATAAGGAATTTATTTTTACATGTAAAGAAGCACACAAAAGAGTGTTCCAGGGAAAGGACAAAGGCAGAGACTTGAGTGGAGTCACTTAGCTTGGGACAGTTGAACCCAGTGAATATGGGAGAGCACGTGGGAAGGGAGAATGAGGACACTGGCAGTGTCTGTCCACTTGAGGCCTTGTGATTCTCTTAGTCTGGCTGCCAATGGAGTGTTACTTGGGATTTTTTTTTTTTTTTTTTTTGTCTTTTTTGAGACAGGGTCTCACTATGCAGTTCAGGCTGGCCTTAAGCTCACTTTGTAGCTCAGGCTGGTGTCGAACTCACAACAATCCTCCTGCCTCAGCCTCCCGAGTGCTGGGATTACAGGCATGTGCCACCATGCCCGGCTTTACTTGGGATTTTTGACAGGGAGGAACATGCTTGATTTCTCTTGAAGAGACGAGTGGTGAATATATTACAGAGATGCAAGAATGGAAGTGGGTACAGAGGCCCCTGAAGGAGATGAGCCAAAGAGAAGGGTTAGGAGTAGGATTAGGACTAGGAATGAGCCTGATCTTGCACTAGACAGCAGCCATGGCAGTGGTGAGAATTGGTCAGATTTAGATGCTTTCTGCAGGACCTCCTGTAGGATTTATTGATAGACTGAAGAGTATGAAGAGAAGAATTAGGAGTTAAACTCATATATTTCATTGGACAAACAGTCTCATTTGGGGAAATGAGAAGCCAATGAAGAAGTAATTTGGATAGGGAGGAAGTGGGGACAATGAAGAGTTCCTGTGTTAGGTATGTTCTTTGGGGGGGATATTGGGCTTAATGGTGACATACTTGTCCTTGTCAGAGAAGCATGAGGCCTCAGTGGATAGGGATGTTCTGGAGGCAGAATTGCAGGATCTGTGAGTGTGAGCTTGGCCCAAAGTCATGGGATTGATTAGTGGATACTCAGGATTGAGCACATGTGAGAAGAGGGCTAAGAATGGGCCCTGGGCCCTCTAGTGCATCAGTGATAGGAAGACGAACTGCCAGTGAAAGACACAGGAAGGACTGGCTTATGCTGCAGGAGAAGAAACAGAGCAATAATGTCCCCAATTCTAAGGGAAGAGGGGGACAGTGATTGGCTGTGCCAAAGAAAAGCAAGCATGGATTTAGCAACATGGAAGTTAGTGAGCTGGGCACACTGCATGGAGCGTGAGGCTAGAAGCCAGTCTGCAGTGGCCTTGAGAGAATGGAAGGTGAAGAAGTGGGGATTCTGAGTACAGATAACTCATCTCCATTATAATTAACTTGTATGAGGTTAACTGTGACTCTATCAATTGAAAGTAATACTTATAATTCCAAACTAAGCATGATGGTAGATGCCTATACCATAAGCTTCTCAGGAGTCTGAGACAGAAAGATTGCAAATTCAGGAGCAATTGTCTCAGTTACTTTTCTTGTTGCTATGACAAAATACCCCATAACCAAAGTTAAAGGGGAAAGGGTTAGTTAGTCACAGTTGGTAAAGGCTTCAGGCCATAATTGGCTGGCTCCAAGCCATGGTAGCATAGCAGAGGGGCAATAATTCATGGTGGCACAAGAGAGAAAATGCAACAAGGGAGAGGGGGAAACAAGCCTCTTTCTGCTCCTTTTATCTTAGCCAGACTTCTGGGATTAGGGCAATGCCAATTTAATCTGTGAACTAATCCAGCAATCACCCACCTTGCATCCCAGAACCCTTAATCCTAGCATTAGAGCATAAACCAACCGCAAACTCTAGACTCAGCCACCTCCCGAGGAATTCAGTAATTGCATGAAGCTTTGGGTGGACACCGGGACCCAAATCATGACAGCAATTTAACAAAACCTTGTTTCAAAATAAAACTTAGAAAAGGGCCATGGGGTGTAGTTCATCCCAGTACCACACACGTTCACCACCACCACCACCACCACCACCACCATCACATAATTTCAATTTTACAATTGAGGGAAGTACAATTTAGAGAGATAATTTGCCCAGGATTTTATACCAGCAACACTGTGCTCTTAAATACTACATAGGATCATTTCTCACCTTCTGAGAAGGGCGATGGGGAAATAAATGCCCTTTGTCATTTAAAAAACCTACTTCCTGAGTTCCAGAGATACTTGTTGACAGCAAGAGAAGCCAAGTGTGACCCAGTTCCCATGGACTGGGTGTTTCTTTTGGGCCACGTATTGAGCGACATAAGTTTTCCTTGCAATTTGTTCTCTCAGTGAACTCACAAAAGGGCTATCATTATCCTCATTTTACAGATGTGAAGCCTCACTGAAGACCAGTGAGGCTGACACATTTCCCTGAAGTCACACAGGTAGAAAGTGGCAGAAGGATGAGTGTGGATATGCTTAACTCCCATGAGAGAAAGTCTAACCATCAGCCATTCTGCCTCATGACCAGAGGACACTCGGAGGCAGGATGCAGCAGTAGGGATTTATGATGAGATTGCTGCTTCCTTTTTGTCAGTACCTCTGATTAGGGACTCTCTTGACCTCCCTATAAATTAGGAGGTGAAGCAGTGGGTAGAGAAAGTTGTTGTGCAGGAGTTGGCTTACAACCTGCTCACCCTTGTCCTAACCAGGGTCAGTGCTTCTGCAATCTTATTTTCTAGACTAGTGTCAGACACAAACTCACCTAGAAATAACCCACTTCACCCAAGACTTGAGGAGGGAGGAGAGGCATATGCTGTGGAAATAACTATATTGCAGTAGCTGCAGTAGAATTCAGGCAGCCCAGGGTTTCTGAAAGAAGATTCCCAGAGCCCATGCTTATGCACATCTGAATTGACAACAGGAAGTACTATGGTCAGGTAGATCCAAGTTCATAATCTGATTTATGGCTACATAACCTGAGTCATTCCTATGGGTACTTAAAAAGAGACACTGAGCCGGGCATGGTGGCGCATGCCTGTAATCCCAGCACTCGGGAGGCTGAGGCAGGAGGATTGTTGTGAGTTCGAGACCAGCCTGAGCTACAAAGTGAGCTTAAGGCCAGCCTGAACTGCATAGTGAGACTCTGTCTCAAAAAGACAAAAAAAAAAAAAAAAAAAAAAAAAAAAAAAAAAAAAAA
>PVKA01048285.1:0-13862 GCA_004027165.1 Ctenomys sociabilis
AAAAAAAAAAAAAAAAAAAAAAAAAAAAAAGTCAGAGCAGCACTGTTGACAGTAGACAGTTCCAAACTATCCATCAATTTTAGGTTAGATATGAAAGCTATGTATCAGTGAAGAATGAATAAATTGCAGTATTATAGCAATGTAAATTAATATCAGGAGCAAACTAGAGGAAAAACTAGAGAGAAAAGATCGAAGATTATAAGAGGCATAGTAGGGTATAGTAGTACACACCTACAATCTCAGGATTCTAAGAGGCTGAGGCAGGGAGGATTGCAAGTTTGAGTCAAGCCTGGGCAATTTTATAATTTTTATTTTATTTTTTAGAATGTATTTAGTGCAGGCTCTACAGGGGCTAACTACACAGATTGAACTCATACTAATCCTCCTGTTTTCAGCCTGCCAAGCACTGGGATTATAGGGTTGTGCCACCATACTCTGTCTTAGTCACCTTCTCAGCATGCCCCAGGGATGAGGCGGGCAAGGCATTCAGGGGGTGAACCCCAGTTGCTGAGCCTGCCTAAACAGGCGCTTTAGTCCACTAAACTATATGGCCAGTGATTTGTTGTTTATTTTTTGAAACAAAGTCTCATGCTGTAGTTCTGGCTAGTACAGAACTTACTCATATAGCTGGCCTTGAACTTGTAATCTTCCTGCTTCAGCCTCCTAATTGCTGGCATTACAGGTATGTATTACCTCACCAGCTCCAATTTAACAGTTTAGCAAGACTGTTTCAAAATAAAAAGATAAAAAGGACTGACATATAGCTCAATGTAGGCTATGGTTCAGTCCCTAGTGCCACACACACACACACACACACACACACACACACACACAAAGTTAGATTCACGAAGTTTAGAAATGTGAGATTAAATAATGTCCAGATGGAATGTGATAAAACTATAATGAAAAAGGAACTAGAAACTCACATTTCAAGAGAGTGGTTATCCCAAGGTAAAAGAGGAGATGGAGTTGGAAGAGGCATCCAGGAGGACTTAAAACTAATGATAATGTCTGTCCACATACAGTGCTGGGGATCCTTCATGTTAGGCAAGTGTTTAACTGCAGAGTCATATCCTCAGCCATATAATATTATTAAAATGGGTGATAGATACACTGATATTTGCTGTATCATATTTTTTTTTTATAACTTACATAGGTTTTCAAAGCATTTTACTTCAGGGCTGGGGACATACAGTGGCATAGCGCCTGTCTGGCAAGTGCAAAGTCCTGAGTTTGATTCCTGGTGTGGGGGTGGGGGGCATCAATAAGTAATTTTTTTTTTTTTTTTTTTTTTTTTTTTTTTTTTTTTTTTTTTTTTTTTTTTGTCTTTTTGAGACAGGGTCTCACTGCAGTTCAGGCTGGCCTTAAGCTCAGTTTGTTAGCTCAGGCTGGTCTTGATCTCATAATCCTCCTGCCTCAGCCTCCCAAGTGCTGGGATTACAGGCGTGCGCCACCACGCCCGGCTTATTAAGTAATTTTTAAAGCATTAAGAATGGGGCTGGCCAAATAGCTCAGTGGAATAAAGCACCTGCAAGCAGGCACAGGTGTTGGGGGTTCAATCCCCAGGCCTGCCATGCTGGCTCCACCCGTGCATGTGCTGAAATAGCAATTGAGACTGGGTGTGGTGGTGCACACTTGTAGTCCCAGCTCTTGGGAGGCTGTAAACAGGTGGATCACTATAAGTCCGATCTAGTAGTGAGACCCTGAACATCCAGTAGATCCTTCCCTGAAAAAAATACAAATAAATAAATAAATAAAAATTAAAAAGTTTATTTATTTATTTATTTTTTGGCAGAACCAGGGATTGAACTCAGATCCTTGCGCTTGCCAGGGAAGCACTTACTCTACTGAGCCATCTCCCTGGCCCCAAAAAAGTTTTTGTTTTTTTTTTAAAAGATTGATGATGACACCAACTCGATGTATCCCTCTCCTAGTTCTGCTTTTATACATAGACATATCTAAGGATTTAACTGGTCAAAGTAAAAAGGTTATCAGTGACAGAATCTGGTCTTGAACCCAGTGCAGAGCACTTGTATCCTTTTATATTGTAACTTCTCCCATATGTAGATTCTGGTGATCAATTAGAAGTGCTTTTGCTTGAACTACTACCTCAGTCCTTCACTCCTTCATGTAGTGCATTCTTCACACAAGCTTTCTAAATGCAAATCTAATCCTGTCACTCTCTGGCCTCAATCTTAAATGGCTCCCTTTAGCCTGCAGCACACTCTGAGTGCTGTATAGTGCAGCACACAGGGCCCTCTGTGCCTCGGCTTCTGTCTGCCTTATTAGCCTCATCACTCACGACTTTCTGCATTTTAGCCACACCAAGCCATTTGCTGTTCCGGGAACACTGCTTTTGCACTCATGCTCCCTCCGCCTGGAACACCTCTTAACCTTATTGCTGCTTCCCTCCTCCCTCCTTTTCTGATACTGGTGGGTTGAACTTGGGGTCTTTGCACTGAGCTACATTTCCAGTCCCACTATTTTACATTTTAAAAACTTGAAACTTGAAAGGACTTATAAAATAAATAAATGAAATGCTCATTAAAAAAAGAAAATAAATAAAATAATGTGAAGGAGGGGAATTTGAGATAAGGTCTTGGGAAATCCCTAAGTATACAGGCTAGGTTTGCTCTTTTAACCTGCCAGCATACTATGGTTACAGGTGTCTACCACCACACTCAGCTTTGGTTTGTCCCTTAAGAAACCCTTTCTTAAATTATATAACCTCAACTGGAACTGTATACCTCTGTAATGTCTTGAACTTAATAACATTTTTAGTCACGTTTATCACAGTGTTACTGTCCCCCTTTTGTGTTTCTTCTACTAGCTTAGCTCTGTTAGGGCAGGGAAGGTATTGAATTTTATTCTCCATGTGGCACACAGTGTCTATTTAAGCAACATAGATTCATTGATGAACAAATGATTATCACTTTATACAAGTTTTACATATATTTTATTGTTGGTATTTTCCCCCCAGACAGCTGTATCTTTATTTATAAAGGAAAGAAATGAAGAACAGTGGAGGGAGGTGAAGTTAAGGGGAAAAAGGCAAGCATGTAGTTGGAAGAAGAGACAGCAAACTCTTCTGGGGCCAGGCCTATCAGGAGATGTTTTGTGCCAGGCCTAGTGGCACATGCTTGTGACCCCATATTCAAGATCCAGTCTCAAAAAATAAGGGCTAGGGCTGGGGAGATGGCTCAGTAGAATAAGCTCTTGCCTGGCAAGCGCAAGGGCCTGAGTTCAATCTCTGGTTCCACCAAAAAAAAAAAGAGCTAGAGATGTAGCTCAGTGGAAGAGTGCCTCAGGCTGGGCATATAACTGGATACCTCTGGATTTAATTTTAAGTACTGAAGGAATAGAAAAACTATATTTTATTTGAGCTCATTCTCAGAAGGCCTTAAAAGTTGATGGGAATTGTGGGTATCTACAAAAATACAATGGCAGGTCAGCAAGATAGCAAGCACAGCAGACTAAACACCTGCTTAGGCAAGCACATGGACCAGGGTTTGATCCCTTGCACCACACAACATGCCAGCCACCAAGCCGGATGTGGTGGCACACACTTTCAGCTGGGAAGGCTGAAAACAGGAATATCACTACGAGTCTAAGCCGCATAGTGAGAACCTGTACCAAATACATTAAAAATAAAAAAAGCAGTGACAAGAGAACATGGCAGTAGGGAGCCCTGGCAAAGTCCATAGACCTGTAGAGAAGGAAATGTGTATGAGAAAGTGACAGATGATGAAATTGAAGTCATACAGAGGAGCCATATTGTGAATGACCATTTCTGCTTTCCTACATAAAAAGGATTATCAATAGAGAATGCTGTCATTGCAGAGCATGGTCATGTTCACCTGTAATTCCAGCCTCTTCCTCTCTGGAAGGCTGAGGCAGGAGGATCAAAAGATCTGAACCTAGCCTGGGCAACTTAGCCACTTATTGCGACCTTACCTCAAAAAAGAGGGAGTAGGGACAGGGGTTATAACTTTTTGTGAGAGTCCTGGATTTAATTCCCTATACTGAAAAAAAAAATTTTTCATTCATCCAGTATATATACATGTATATGTATATGTATATATTTTCCCCCCCATGTATTTGGTACAGGGTCTCAACTACAAAACTTGGAGTCTTAGTGATCCTCCTGTTTTTAGCTTCCCCAGCACTGGGATTATAGGTAAGCGCCACCATGTCCAGTCCCAGTCTGTAGGTCAGCATGCCCTGGGGGTGGGGCAAGAATGGCATGTGGACCTGGATGGAATTTTTTCTTTTTGTGACAAAGTCTTTTTTTTTTTTTTTTTTTTTTTTAAATGTATTTGGTTGTTGCAGGGTCCCACTATGCAGCTTGGACTCATAGAGATCCTCCTGCTTGCAGCCTCCCCAGCACTGGCATTACAGGCATAAGATACCATGCCTGGACTCTGGCCAGCTCAGCCTGCCCTGGGGGCAGGGCTGGTGGGGCATGTGGTTCTGGGGACTGAACTGAAGTCTGCATTTGCCTAAGCTTGCCTAAGCAGGTGCTTTAGTCCACTGAGTTACCTCACCCATCTTTGAGACAGGGGCTTGCTATGCAATTCAGGCAGGCCTTAGTTTACTTTGTATCCAGGCTGGTTAGGAACACAGCAATCCTCTGGCTGCTGCCTCCTGAGTGCTGGGATTATAGGCATGTGCCACTATGCCTGGTGAGCAACAGAGTTTTATGTTTTCTTTCTTTGCTTTATTCTTTTTTATGCTAGCTGAATTTGGAGCTCTTTCTATTCCTTAAGTAACTATGCTCTGAGTACTGTCTGGTCAAGCCCTATACTCAGGCACTGTGGAATGGATGATGCATCACTTCTAAGGCAGGCTTGGAAGGAGGAGAATTTAAATGACCTTCAAAGACTAATGTCAGGGCCCCATGTCAATGTCACTGCAGTTCATGCATGCATGGAGAGTGGGAAAGGGAGCTTAATTATGGAGGAGGAGAATTGTAACTCTGCTTGAATGGATAGTTGAAAGTCCTGGGCCCACCCCTTAGTCTCAAGAAAAGACTTTTTTACATTTGCTGCCAAGAGGTCACAGGGAGAGCCCACATAAATACCATCCTCCCTCGGGGTATATGAGCCAGGCTTATTCTTTTACTTCCACAGGTGCAGAATAGATTCACCAAGTAGTGTTCTGATACCATTGAACAGAATTTTGCATCTTATTGTCCTTTTCCAGGAACTCCATCCTTTTAAGCATAGAACATGGCAATTTTAGGTCAGCAGACACTTAAAGACACCTTTTTAACTTTCTTTTTTTTTCTTTTTTGTCTCTTTGAGACAGGGTCTCACTATGCAGTTCAGGATGGCCTTATGCTCACTTTGTAGCTCAGGTTGGTCTCGAACTCACAACAATCCTCCTGCCTCAGCCTCCCAAGTGCAGGGATTACAGGCATGCACGCTTTTTAACTTTCAAGAGATGTCCTAATAAGATATATTTTGTATAAAAAAACAACAACAGTGTTATCAAGATGAAATTTTGAAAGGGGCTTAGTTTTAGCTGCTGGTACATCTTTTACCAATGAAATTACTTCATTTTTTGGTGGTACTGGGGATTGAACCCAGTGAGTGCCTTATACATGCTAGGCAATGTCACTGAGCTAAATCCCTCCCTAGTTCTTTTTATTTCATTTTGAGATCGTCTCACTCTGTTGCACTGGGTGGCCTGGATCATGCAATCTACCTGCCTCAGCTTCCTGAGTAGCTGGGATTATAGGAGTGTGCTGCCACACCCAGTTTAGGATTGCTGTTCATAGTTTTTTAATGATACTGGAACACTATAGTCACCTTCAACTGTCTGGCTCCTTTCTTCTTGCTAACTTTGGTAACTGTTCAGAATCCATTACAGTACTGTATCTGGGACAGGGAAACCTACAGCAACCCATGTCTCTATGCTTTTGGATGATAAAATAACTTCAGAGTTAGAATAGATGGGAAAAATTGGGAGCTGTTTCAACATGGCTACAACCCTATAGCTATGAGTGTTAATCGTGATCAGCCTCTCCATTTGATTAAATTGGTTTGTGCAGTGGTATCAGTGAGATAGAGCTGGACCTTTCACTTATTAATACAATGAAGTGGAACACTTAGGAATTGTTGAAAACACATGTTTCCTAGTGCTTTAAATGAAACTTTTATTTTTTAATTATTATTTATTTATTCGATACAGGATCTTGCTATACAGACTTGTAGTGATCCTCCTGTCTCAGCCTCCCCAGTGCAGAGACTAAAGGCTTGTGTTACCACACCTGATTTGTGAACACCACAGCAAGGCTCTGGGCATGCTCTGGATTCCAAGGCCAGCAGGACATGCAGTACCGAGGTCCTTGCGCTTGCCAGGCAAGTGTTTAAGACTGCCAGGCTATCTCCCTAGCCCCTAAACAGAACTTTTATACTTTGGAAGGAAATTAACATACAAATACAGTCCTGTTACCTTATTATATCATATATGTTCAGACAGTTGCTATTTTTGAAGTTTAAAAAAATTGTTAATGTAAATAAAGTATTTTTTCTAAATATTCATCTAAAATAATACTTATTGATAGAATTGGGTAGGAAATGGAAAAATATAAGTGCTTCCCTGGCAAGCGCAAGGCTTGAGTTCAATCCCTGGTTCCAGGAAGAAGAACAACAGCAACAAAAAAGATGGAAATGGAAAAATAGAACTTAATACTCTTGTGGTGGTGGTTTGATATGGGAGGGGTCTGTGTTGAGGCTGACATTGAACTCCTGTGCTCAGATAATGCTACTACTTTAGCTTCTGTAGTAGCTGGTAAAACGGGTACATGCCACCTCACTTGGCTTAGAACTCAATTTTCTTCTTAATTCCTCATCTGTGTAACTTCTTCCCTCCATTCTGACAATGTTCTTGAGTGCACAGATTATGGCAGAACCTATTTGCAGAACAGTTTGTAGAGACTGAGCTGTATAATTTAACATCAGTCATCAACAGCAGGACAACCCAAAGAAACAAATTGCTGCTGAGGGGAAATACGATAACAGCAAATTTGAGGGATTAGAGAACAGAAAAGAAGAATGCTTGGGAATGATCCTGGGGAGCCAATAGCTAGTGACAGGATAGACTACTGAGTGGATGAGGCAGAAGGATTGCCATGTAAGTTCGAGACCAGCCTGAACTACATAGAAAGACCCTGTCTCAAAAAACCTAACAAGGGAGCCAGGGAGATGGCTCAGTAGAATAAGCACTTGCCTGTTAAGTGCAAAGGGCCTGAGTTCAATCACCAGCTCTGCCTAAAAAAACCTAACGAAAGTTTAGGATACTATACCAAAAACATTCTTCTAACCAATTTTGCCATGGAATTGGCTTTCGAAGTAAAGCTCTTAGGATAATTGGAATGCCACAGACTTCATCTTGACTTTTTATCCTACTAAGGCTTTAGAATTTAAAACCAGCCCCTCAAACATGACTCATGGGAGGCAAGAAGTACCAATTCATTTGAGTAGGTGGTATATAATTTCCTTTTGAGAATGGGCTCTCCCAACTAAAACTGTTTGTGGGTGAAATCATAACAATTATACGCCTAAAGTAAAGCTTTGTACATACTTTTTTTAAAGAGACATCAATTTCTTGGATTTTTTTCTAATGTCAAAGGTTAATTTAAAATATTAGCACTAAAAGATTAATTTAAGATATTAAATCTAGGCAAGAATACATGTACATATTGTAATTACTTCCTTTTTACAATTAAAGTAATTGGATTACATTTAATGAGCTATTTACATTTAATAATTAAAAAAGACTTATCTATTCAGTATTCCCTATATGCAGGAAGAGAGGGGAGAAATTCACTTCTGATATAATTATCTTGACTTGGACTAAATAGGAAAAACTGCTTTTTTAAAAAGAGGTCAAAAGAATATTATTAAAATATACATTTTAGCAGTTGTTCATAGGAATGATTTGATCCATTGTTTAAAAAAATGAAAGATTAAATACTTAAAGAAAAAATCCATGATCACAAGATTTGATGAGCTGAACAGTAGAACAGTGAACAGAGAATAAAACTTGAGGTGATTCTCTGGGACCTGATAAATAAACCCAGCAGAAATGGAACCCTAGATGCCTAGTAGCTGTTTGAAAACAAGGGTATGTTTGAACATGTTAACCGAGGCTGGCACTTTAAATGAACCAGTGTTTATGTTGCTTAAAGTGAAAGATATGAAGCCCCTGAGCAGCTGGCTAAAATTGGATGTGGAAAGGGAGGAAGCAGTGTGTTATCCTCATTAACACCATTTCCATTCCATGGTAAATATGTCAGGAAGCTTTCCAGTGTCAGTGTGTAGTGTGCAGTTTTTTTTTTTTTTTTTTTCTTTTCTTTTTCTCCCAAGGGGGAATATCCTAGTTTAGGGCTTGGTAGTATTTGTACATGAAACACAGCCATATTTCTTCATTTTTTTGTTTGATTTTTTTTGGTACTGGGGATCAAACTCAGGACCTTATGCTTGCCAGGCAGGCACTTAAGCCACTCAGCTATCTTGCCAGGCCTGTTTGATTTTTTTTTTTTGGTGATGAACAGTGTGTTGTAGAAAGAGCATGAACTTTGAACACTGATGTACTTCAGCTGAAAAGCTATTTATGTAACTTTAAAGTACATCACTTTTTCTCATCTATAAAATCAGAATACTGGTAAGCCGGGCGTGGTGGTGCATGCCTGTAATCCCAGCACTAGGGAGGCTGAGGCAGGAGGATTGTTGTGAGTTCGAGACCAGCCTGAGCTACAAAGTGAGCTTAAGGCCAGCCTGAACTGCACAGTGAGACCCTGTCTCAAAAAAAGACAAAAAAAAAAAAAAATAAATAAATAAATAAATAAAATCAGAATACTATGACTTTCCTTGGAGAATTGTTTTCAAGGTTATAGATACTCAACAAAATGTGAATAGAGTTGAGAGTGTAGCTCAGTAGCACAGCACCTGCCTGCCAATTTTAAGGTCCTGAGTTTGATTCTTGAGCCAAAAACGAAAAAAGGAAAAAGAGAAAAAAAAACAAAGAAAACATAAATAAATATATATCATGTTTTAGTAATTTAAAAATATTTATTGAGCAGACACTGTAGAACACAAATTGCATAGACAGTGTACTTTGGTTCATAAATGCTTTTTTTTTTTTATTTTTTTTTATTTGTCTTTTTGAGACAGGGTCTCACTATGCAATTCAGGTTGGCCTTAAGCTCACTTTGTAGCTCAGGCTGCTCTCGAACTCACAACAATCCTCCTGCCTCAGCCTCCCGAGCGCTGGGATTACAGGCATGCACCACCACGCCCAGCTCATAAATGCTTTTGTATGGAAAAAAATTGTTTTTATTTTCAAACTATGTATCAGGAGACATAAACTGCAGCCATCTTTCCCACATGAATGTGAACATGACCATCTTTTCCAGAATTGTGGAATGTATTAAGTTTGTAAATTGAGGTACCACTGTGTAAGAATCCCATCCTTTTTGCAAGTTGAATACTTTCTGAGCAATTTAACAAGACCCTCTCTCAAGCAGCTTGATGTGAAGGCTCTGTGTTCAAACTCTACTACTAAATAAATAAATAAATAATCCTGTCCTTGGCTCAAGAAAACGGCTACTGCTACTGTCCAGTTAAGAGATTTTTTATTTCAGCTTGTATTCAAAGAGTTGTATATCACCAAAATCTGTGCTACAAAATCAAATGTAGTGACTAGCATAAGAGGTCTCTTTTTTTGGTTTTTTGGGAGAGGGAGAAATAACTTCAGACTAGAAGAGTTAAGAAAGACTTCTTAGAAGTCATGATATTTGTCTTGGAGTTTTGAGATGAGGTGTTTGTCTGTTGAGATAGGGTCTTGCTATGTTGCCCAGGCTCTTCTATGTCAGCCTCCCACACACCAGGGTGCTTAGCTGTGGTTTTAAAATGATATGCCACACTCCAGATAATAATGCCTGTGAGACTGTTATATATATAAAATGAAAATGCTGTATTGACTTTCATGGGGGCAGTGCTGGAGTTTGGACCCAGGTGTTGTACATGCTAGGCAAACATCTACTGAGCTATACCTCCAGTCACCATGTGGATCCCCCCCCCCGTCTTTTTTTTTTTTTTTTTTTTTTTTTTTGCGGAACCGGGGATTGAACTCAGGCCCTTGCCAGGGAAGTGCTTATTCCCCTGAGCCATCTCCCTGGCCCCTTTCCGGTTTTTTTAAGGTAAGGTTTGATATGCAGTTTAGGTTGGCCTTGAGCTTACTTTGTAGCCCAGGCTGGTCTCGAACTCACAACAATCTTCCTGTCTCAACTTCTCAAGTGCTGGGATTATAGGCATGCACTACATGCCTGGCAGTTCTTTAGTGTGATTTGGAAAGCTGATATTCTGTTGTAAGATTAAAATTGGCATAATGTAAGCCATCCACTTGTTCCTTTATATTCCTTTGCATACTTCCTGGAGAGCATATTTCAGAAGGTAACAAGCCCATTCATTTACTGCCTGGCATCCACTGAGACCAAAGAAAACCAAAGCTGACCAGTTAGGGAAAACTCTTTTTTTTTGAAAACTCTTGTTAATGTTTATGTTGTTTAATTTGGCCTGCACTTCTTAGGCTATTTCATTAACTCTAGGACGTGAGTCAAAAAAAAAATCAGCATTACTTTGAATTAGTAATATTGATATCTGTCAGCTACTAGGCAGTAGGTACTCTGTAGGAGGCTTGTGTTTCATTTTATCCTTAGAATGCTCCTTAAGAAAGGTCTTGTTTTCTCCATTTTATGAGCCTTAGAGATGAAGCTCAGAGATTAGCCTAAATTCAAGCCAGGCATGGTGAATCACACACTTGGAAGGCTGAGACAGGATGATTGTCATGAGTTTGAGGCCAGCCCTGGGCTACTGCTGAGTTCAAGGCCAGCCTGAACTACATGGTGAGTTCTTACGTCAAAAAAAAAAAAAAAAAAAACCCAAAAAACCAAGAATAGACTAAGGTCATATATACAGTGGCTCAATAGTATATGCCTTTGGGTTCACCACAGTTGGGTGGTTATCTGTTTATTATTTTATGTAGTAAGAAGCCAGATGCACGTGAGCTTTAAAAAAGAAAAGACGGGGCTAGGGAGATAGCGCAGCTATCTAAGTGCCTGTCTGGCAAAAGCAAAGACCCATGTTCGATCCCTGGTACTGCATTCCATGCCAGCCAGCGAAATCAAGCATGATGGTGCATGCCTGTAATCCTAGAGCTGGGGAGGCTGAGACAGGAGGCTCACTATGAGTCCGAGCTATATATATAGTGACACCCTGTACCAAATAAATAAATAAAGATTAAAAAAAAAAAAAAAGCGAAGAGGGCCAGCTAAAGAGGCACAGCAGTTCATGGTGGGTCTCACACCACTCAGATTTCTTCATCACCCTTCCCAGAAGTGCTGGGGTGGGGGCAGGGTGGTCTCAGTCCCCAAAGAGCTCTTGACTGTGGGCCACAGCCAAGGAGAAGCGGAACAAGTGCAGAATGTTCTACAGGTTGCACAGGCCAATGAAAAGCTAAGAAATGGGAGCTGCTCGGCTTGATTGTTTCAAAACTATGTTGAAAATACCAATGGGACTCTTGGCAAAGGTATACATATGGATATGGTCTTATCTTACTTGAGATGAGTCATGCAGATTCATAAGGAGAGGATAGTTCAGAAGGGTTTCCAAGACAGTTTACAAGGACAGTTCAGAATCCAAGGAGGAAGATGACAGCATCACCTGTGAAGTCACCATGGATAGTATTAAAGTTCCTTTTTTTTTTAACTAGGTTTTTTTTTTTTGGTACTGGGAATCAAACTCAGGGCCTTGCACTTGCCAAACAGGTACTGCACCTCTGAGCTACATCCCTGGCCTTATATTTCCTAATCAGAATACAAAAGGCAAAATTGTAGTTTTGGACAGTCTAACAGCTAAAGATAAGGACTAGTGAAATAAATGATCTAAAAAAGGTCATAAATACCTGCTAATTCTGTGGTGGTGGGGGAATGCAGTATGTACATCTTGTATTTCTAGTACCTACAGTGCTTTTGTGTGTGTGTGTGTGTGTGTGTGTGTGTGTGTAAAAGTTTTAGTAAAATTTTAACAATTTGAGCAAAGAACAGTTGATGAATCAATCCATACTGCAAATGGAAAGGAGTTCAGAGAGTGTATATAACAAGGATAACATGCTTTTATAGCTGAACACAAAGTATAGAAATAAACTGGATTAATTTACATTGAGGCCTTTGCCTTGATTGGACATGGTCTGATCTGTTGGGGGTTTGGGATTGGCTGAAACTCAGCTGTTTGTGTTTGGCTGAAACCCAGCTGTTTGTTACAAAACATACTCCTATTTCAGCTGTTACTTTTTCTTCCTGAATCAAGTTATGCACTATGATTGTAATTTCTAAGTTTTTCCCATTAGTGTGACTCCAGTTAACAAAGTTACATCAAAATACCTTGAAGAGGAGCTGGGCATGTAGCTCAGTAGGGAAGCGCCTTCCTGGCAAGTGCTAGATCCTGAGTTCAATTCTCAGGACCCACCCTCCATAAAACTTGAAGATTTTCAGTGAGATATGTTAACATGATTTGATCATTACACTGTTTACAGATATCAAAACAACATATTATACTCCATAAATTTTATAATTATATGTCAGTGTGAATAAATAAAAATAAAAAAATCCTGGTTATTGTTTTTAATAGTAATTATTCAAAAAAGTAAATTTGATTCAAGTAGTTACATCCTTATGAGGCTCATATCCAGTTTTTGCAGTTTATTTGATTTTAGAACATCTTTTCCCTCCTGGTATGCCTGGAGTATAGCCTGGTATGTACTTACTGAAAAGAAATACAAATTAATCGGACTTCAAGAATTTTAAAGAGTACCTTGCCAAGGTAGTGGCACAAGACTGAGGCAGGAGGATTGCAAGTTGAAGACGAGTAGAATTTACACTGTCCACTCAGTAGAGACTCAGAATGACCATATTTTAGTACTGGAGCCTAGGAAACATTATTTAGTAAGATGCTTCCTCAAAAAATAAAAATAAAAAAGAGCTGGTAATATAGCTCACTGTAAAGATCTCTGTTCAATCCCCAGTACCATCCCCCACCTCCCAAAAAAGCGAAATTGAAATGGAAATCATTCTTGGTTTAAACAGGAAGCCTGTCTGTGATGCCTGGGAAAAGGGAAGTAAAGATGAGCCCTGTAATTACTTTGGCTCTCTCTGTCCAAATGCTTGTTTGTTGTTTGCTTTGTGAGGTAGGGTCTTTCTATGTAGTTCAGGCTGTCCTTGAACTCCGTGTATCCCAGGCAGGCCTCAAATTGCAACAATCCTCCTCAGCCTCCCAGGTGCTGGGATTGCAGGCGTGTACCACCATGCACAGTTCAGATGCATATTTTGAATCATGGGTCAGGATTGGTGATCCCAAGTACAACACAGTGGTCTTACTGTGGACATTGTAGTTTAAACTCCTGTCTAAGGGGCTGAAAGTTATGGGGCAAGGTTCTGGAGAGGGTAGAGTCATGTGGAAAAATCATTTGAGGAACCTCCATAGTTTCTTCGAGTCCGCTGACTGACACACACCACAGGGTCAAACTCCAGGTAGTTTGAGAAAATGACCAGGAAGCAGTGAGCTAACTAGATCTCAGTGCAGAAAAGTTTTTTTGTTTCTATCATGCAGAGTAGAATTTACACTGTCCACTTAATGTACCCAGTAGAGACTCAGAATTATCGTATTTTAGTACTAGTGCCAAAACATCCCTAAAGACTGCTATAGACACATCTGCACCAACACATTTTTTCTTTTTCTCTCTCCTTTTTTTCTTTTTTAAGAGAGGGAAGGGAGTAAATTCTTTTTTTCTACAAGTCC